>VZRR01011200.1:205876-455391 GCA_013398015.1 Oreocharis arfaki | reverse complement strand
CCGCTGAGGTTCGGGCTCCGCCGGGTCGGTCCCGCCGCGCCGCCGCCCCCGCGCGTCGCCATGATGTGACGGCAGCATCCAAACAAGTGCCGAGCGCGGGGCACCGGAAGTGCTCCGGGGGCCCGCCTCCCTCCCGGCCGCAGCCAATCGCCGCGCAGTTTTACGGCTCACGTGGGAGGCCTGCGCCCTCCCTGCCGCGGGGCATGTCGGGAGTTGTAGTCCCGCCGTCGAGGAGCGGTGGTATGGCGTGGCCCCGGGCGAAGAGGGTCAGTGATGGACGGTCCCCTCCCTGCCTGCGCTGCATCCTGCCTTGGTCGCGGCTTTGAAGTCGGGGCCGACTCAGCGGCGTGTCCGTGGCGGGGCGAGAGGCGGGGCGGCCAGGGTCAGCAGAATCAAAGAGTGCGTCAGGTTGGAGGGGACCACAGTGGGGCATCTGGTCCAACCTGCTCGAGCAGGGCCATCCCAGAGCACAGGGCTGCGTCCACGCGGTGCTGGAATATCTCCAATCGGGGAGGCTTACTAGAGATACTCAGTGCTACTCGGCTGCTGCTTCTGCAGGAAAACTGGGGCGTGTGTGCGGGGAGAGCGAATTGCGCAAGGAAGTTGTGCCAGGAATTGCTTTGCGGGTGTAGCCGAGGCCGGGACTGCAGGCAGCGCTGCCCCTGGAGATGCCCGTGTGAGCCGTCGCCCGCCCCGCCACGGGCTCCTGCTCGGGGGCGGCGGCGCCGGGATACAGGATCGCGTCTGTGGGAACGAGGGTTCAGCATAGGGAGCGGAGAATGAAGCTGCCAAGGCACACCTGCGCTCCCGTGAATCACCGTCCGTGCCATGGGCACATGTGGGCCTCAGGTGTCGGGGACTGCAGAGGAATAACTTAAAACTGGTGGAAGCAAACATCCTAGACCCAAATACGTATCTTGCTGCTTTCCGGGGAAACAAATGTACCCACTTCACATCTGACGGGAACTTTAGAGTTACTGAATAAAAATATCACTCTAAACCTCCCTAAGCACTTACTACTTCGGAGAATAGGTCAAGTGTCAGTGTTGAATAAAGTAGCTTCGGTGGGGTAGTAACTGCATAAAATAGCTTGTCCTTAGATCTTAAATCTATACTTATGAGAAGTATTCAACTGTTAATTTCAAGAGGAAAAATAATTTTACATTTTTCAGTGTCATCCTGGTTTTTAGATGGAAGTTTTGTCCCCCAAAATAACACTTGTTCTTTTACAAATATGTATAATACTGGTAAGAAATTCTTGGGAAAAGAAAGTAGGCCCACTCCTCTTCCCCAGCAGAATTTTGTTGTTTTAGTATTTCCCCCATGCATCCCTTCCGTTTGAGAGTGACAAGAGATCCATTCATCAAACATTCTCTGTTTGAACCCTGGATAGCTCATGCAATCCTTAAATAGAGCTTTAAGCTTACTTTTAATTTCTCCCAAGCAATATATGAAAGTATATTTATATATATAAAACATAAATTACTTTTGCACCATCTCCCTCTCAGACACTTCTGGAATGGAAGGAAGATTAATTACAAATATGAACTACTTGGAGAGAATGGAATAAAGAACCACAGAGCTCTTGCTGTCTGTAATAAAATAAATTGTGAGGTGAATTGTGAATTGTTTGGTGAATTTGGGTGCCAGGGATGTTAGCATACATTGTGCAGCAGAAGCAGGCACGAGGCTGCTCTGTCAAGGAGAACAAAGTTTTCTTCAAAAATTATCAGATGTTAGAGAATATATTTCCAGCAGTAATTCTTTTCACACATGAACTGCCTAAGGGGTTTTTTTCTGCTGATAAAGTGATGCAGATCAATTATAATTGTTTGGTGAAGAAAGATAGTCTTCCTAGTTAGGAAGTCAGTTTTCTCAAAGTTCAGGGTTTTTTGAGGATAGCTGATGCAGGAGTAGTGGGAGAGGTACCATCAGCTTCAGGACTCAGATCTCTGGTGCACTGTTTGCCTGCTGAGCTGTTGTCCCCTGGAGAAAACAAATGAGAAATTGAATGAAAATAATTACTTTTAGTATTTTAAATTACATTTAAGGTTTTCTCCCTGTGTCTCTTCTTGTGCTCCTGTGAACTGCTTTCCCTCAAAAATGCACTTACCAACAAAGTGCATGTCAACAGTATGGGAAATTTATATTCCATTCCTGCAAGTAAATACACATACTGAGAACATATTTTCAGTCGTGCCCTGTATATGACCTTGCTGGAGATTGCTCATGCAATCCTACGCACCAGGAGCAGCCAAGCAGCTGTTCCGCCCAACTGGCCATTGCCAGGAAGGTGTAGTGGTCTCAAGTTTTGGCAGGCAAGAAGCTGAAATCCTAGGAAAATTAGTTCTTTTAAATTATTATTTAGTATATAACTAAGTATCCATTGGCAGAAATCTTTAGTCATCAACTTTTTACAAATTTTTGGAGTACTCTGTTTTTATGAACTACAGCCAAGTTATGTGGTTATCACCCTGCATAAGAGTAGTCTGACTTCATGAACCCTCTACACTTATCAGCCAGGTTGACCCATCTCTTCAGTACTTCACTGCCCTCACTGCAGAGGGACTCCCAGGCAACTGGGTGAAAAATTAGTTCCTTCATTATGTTTAAACACATCAGCAAGGTGACATGTAGAACAAGACGTTCAAATCTTTAACCAAAGACAATTGAGAAACTGTGAAATAAAGATACTATTTCTTTTCTTACAGCATTGTTACAACATACAATGCAGTCAAGAAACTATTTAATTCTGTCCTTTCCTCGTGATGATTATGATAATTGCTTCCATTGGAACTTTGAAGAAGGTCGGGACTATCAGGATTTTTATTGGAACATTTCCCTCCTGGTTAAACCATGACACTGAGTAGGAACAGTAATTCTTACAGTGTTACTTTTCACAAAATAACTAATCAAAAATTAAAATGAAGGCAGGAGGGAAACAGAAAAATACAGACAAACCGAAAACCCAACATAAATCACCATGCTTCACAGGATCCTAAAATTCAGTGATGGCTACTAGGGAAGTTGCCTGGGGTCCATTGTGGACAACACTGCAAACATGTACTGGCTGAACATACTATATAGCTGTAGATAAAAACAAACAAGATGCCAGGGTACATGTGGAATGAGATGAGGAGAAATACAGAAAATGAAACCAGGGTGTGTCAGCTGGGTGGTACTTTCTTGTATGGGCTTGTTGCATGTCACACCCCCCCTCCCAGAAAATGACCTCTGAAGGTGAATGAGTTTTGAAGAATGCTACCACGCACTATTTGGTGTATGGAAAAATGCCCACATTAAAATTTGAAAAGAGTGAAGTTTGAAACTTCTTGCTTGGCTCAGGAAATTAACTTGTGGGACACACAAAGAAGGCAAAGTCAAGTTCTTCTGTTTTCGTATGTTACACATTGCTTAGGTAAATTAAAACCCAGCATATTCAAAACCAATAAAAAGATTTTCCCCCTTCACACATCAATAAATTACTTACCCCACAATACCAAGGAAATAATGAATTAGTTTTAAAAAGGAGCCGTACTTTTTTATGAATAAGAACAAAATCCAGTTGCATGCAAACATATTTTGCAATAGAATTCAGATGTCAGCCACCGAGGTGGGAAGGGGAGCCTTGGCCCACAGTAAGGAGGCAGGTGGTTGCCTCCTGGGGCTCAGGTGAACCTGGCACTGCTCACTCTAACACTGCTCCTCTCCTGTGTTGCAGCACCCAGGACTGGGAGCCTGACACCCAAGCCAGAAGCTACTTTTGAACTTGTGACTTAAATGTGCTAATGATTTTTTTTTTCTTTCTTTCTTTCTTTCTTTCTTTCTGTCTTTCTGTCTTTCTGTCTTTCTTTCTGTCTTTCCCAGACCAAGGGGATGCAGACCATTCCGTACTGTACCCCTTGGCACAGTAGCCAAAAAAGCTGGGGTGCTTGCCAGCTCCACTGGGAATAGTGCCATGGCCAGGATGGAGAGATTGCTAGCTTACTCAGGGCAAACATTGTTAGTGGTCTTTCTAATTGCTTATAACCATTCTGTTTTCCACATGTGCTCAGACATGTCAGCTGGCTAGTAAGTACATCCAAAGCCAGAGAAACCTCAAGTGGGTTGGATAACAACATTCCTCCACCTGAAAGATCCTTTGCACCAGTACTTTTACCTGCTTAGGCAATGGTTCCTACTTTTTGTTGTACATGCCCACTAATTTTTTGACACTACATCCCACCAAGAGATTGTTGTTTCCACATCCACAGCAAATATCTGTGGGGGCTGCTCTCCACCCCAGTAACGTCCATACAGCAGGACCTTTCATCCACCCAACACATGATCGGCCTGAAAGTCTTGTTACACATGATACAGGATGAAAGGTGGTGATGATACAGCACAACCAAAACTGTTTGATGCTTAAATTGCTGGCATCAAAGTCATGAAAGGGCACAAGGCCAACATTAAAACATTTCTGAAGTAAGTGGGACAAGAAGCTAGTTGTAATCAACCCATTCTCTGGCCATTATTTGATTGTGAGGGAAACAGATTTACTTGGGAAGGAGAGGAAATGCAGAAAAACAACAGTTTTATCTGGCTCTGAAGCCTTCACATTTGCATATGGAAACTGTACCCACAAGAACAAGCAAATAAAAACAACCCCAGAATTAAGGTTTTATGCAGGCATACAAGTAAAAAGACCCCCACTAAGCATGGTTTTCTTCAGAACATCGTATATCAAAGCAGGCATCAAATATTTATTCTTCCAATTTTATATAAAGCCCTTAACTAAAGACATTTTTCTTGTCTTTCCCTACTTTGCCAGAATCATACAGAGACAAAATAACCTATCTGCCCATGTAGTTTTGTGTTAAGTATACTTCCCAAGTTTATCTGGAGAGGTTTGTCATAGTTTCATGAGTTCCTGAATTAGCAAAGGAAAATGTCACCAACCTGCCCATAACGAAAACCAGCCTTTTAGGAAAGTGATTTCATTCTTAATTTCTACAGAGAGCCATCTCATTACAAATGATAGTGTGACAAACTAATGCTAATTATTTTGGTTGCCCCTTGTCTCTCAAAATCCAGGTAAAATTAACAGCTGAAAAGTACATTATAATTTCTTTAATATATTTAAGAATATATTTAGACACTTTGATACATGTGGTTTTGCATTTATGTGTATGCATGGTCTTGATCTGTCTGTCTATCTCTCTGTCCGTCTGTCTATCTATCACAAATGGTGGGCTATATGAGAATAAAACAAAGCCATGCATGTCTTCTGATATTTTTGTAGAAATTGTTGTTTTCTCCAATAGTTAACTGTAATATATACAAAGAAAATATAGCAAAAAATTAATTACTTACTTGCCATTTTGTCAAAAAAAATCAGAACGATGATCTAACACACACAAACACTTCAAATGTTTAAAACAAAGGAGAAAAGAACTGAAAATTAGTATTTTGAAAGAAAAATCTACTAACGAGTAATGTTATTTAAGGCTAGGCTACTGTACAGCTGTTACAGGTCTATCAGTCAGCATTTACTGAGACTTAATAAGAGTATCAGGCCAGACAATACATCTTGTAGACTTCTGCTGAATTGAAACCCAGACCATTATCAGGGTGATGATGGTTTGGTTTTTATCTTTTTTTCTTTTGTATATTCTTTGTATTCTTTACACATATATTTGTATCTTTGTAGCTTCTTATTGTAGCTTTGCTACATATTGTAGCTTTCCACCTAACAAGCTGTGCACCTGAGGATCCTTGTATAAAGATACCCCTTTTTATCACCCTAATTGTGTCTGGCTCGTATTTTTAGGACCAGAGAAAAAGGCATCAGTTCTGGTGACTCTTCGCTGGGACAGGAGGGACTTCTGCATACAGCTTTTGAGACTGAGAACCATCCCACCACCCCACCCCTCCCATACACATTTTGTTGGCATTTTACAACGGGGGTTTTGCGGTGGTCCCAGGAACTGCGGAACTGTGGAAGTTACAAAAGAATCCTGCACAGAAGGAAGGTATGATAAAAGGGATATTTCATTGCTAGCAACTGGGGATTCTGTATTTAGAGATCTCCGGTGGTCCTGGTAGGGCGGGGGAGCAGACAAGGGAGCTGCAGCAGGGGATCCTGCTCCCACCAGGAAGCTGTGGGGGTGAAGGGGGATGCCGTTTTCCTCTTCACAGGGCCTTCACAGGTGCACAGCTCAGCCTGTGGTGTGGGGGTAAAGCTCTGGTGGCTGAACAGTCAGTGGGGCAGTTGGAATCCCAGCCAGGGAGCTTTTTGCGTGCACGCTCCTTCTGCTTTCTCTATAGGCTCTAGGGGTATTATAGAGCTTAGTTTGTTCGCCCTGGGAGGGGGAAGTGTAAGTTTGAATCCCGGGTTGGACTCTGTGACTACTAGCTCTTTTCTCAGCAGTTTTTCTGTTTATAAATAAGAACATGGGGTGTGCATATTCCAACGAAGGCACGCAGATACCCCATGACTGCCAGTTAAAACACTGGCATTTGCTAACCAGGAAAAGAACACCTCTTATCATGGAAGAATTGATTTGCCTCTCGACACAGGTCTAGCCATCGCAGAGGTTACGAGGGGGAAGGAGCTGGCCTCGCTTTGGCAGCCTAGAAGATGAATTAATTACAGAATTATTATTAGAGCTTCGGTCTCAGAGGAGATGGGATGAATTAAGATATGCAGAATTATTTGCAATATTCATAAACAGACCAGAGGCACACAAACCTGAGAAAAACTGCTTTGAGATGGCTGTAAGAGAGAAAAGAAAGGATGAGAAAGGGGAGCCTCTTCCTAGCCCAGTCCATGTTGATAAATCCAACATGCCTGATGTGGATATGGTGGCGCCCGCTTTGCGGGGGGGACGGGGCACCCCCCCCCTTGCTGCCCCCACCGCCACCCCCACAGGTGGGGGTGGGAGGGAGACCCGGCACGGCCTCCTCCACCTGCCCCGGTGGGGGAGCCGGAGGTGGGTCTGCCACTGTCCCCCACTGCCCCAGAGGTGGGGACAGGGGCAGGGACAGGGACGGGGTCCGGCCGCTGCCGCCGCCCCGCCACACTGCCACTGCCAGAGCTGAGGGAGCAGTCCCCAGCTGGCGTTCAGCCGATGCACACCCAGCGGGACAGCCCCCATCAAAAGCGAGCAGGGTGGTTCTGATACAGGTAGCTCTTCAGAAAATGAAACTGAGGACAAAGCTGCTGCAGCCACTGTAGCCGGAAAGAAGAGAGGAAAAGCAGCCCGAGAGGCCATAGAAGCACCAGACCCAGTGGCAAAACAAACGCGATCTAAAAAGCGGGAATCAGAAAGGGAGGAGCGTGCCATACAAACATCTTTAAAGCAGGCTGTGGGGAATCACGGTGTGATTTACACAACAACACCGTTTTTACTCGTAGAACTGCAGGAGTGGAAAGCCTCGGTTGGATGGTATAGAGACAATCCAGAGAAGGTAGCTAATCTTGTGAGAAGGGCTGTTAAGACAAAAACCCCACACTGGAAAGATCTGAATGTAATGCTAGACACAATACTACGTGAAACAGGAAAAAAAAAATTATTAATAAGGCTGCTATATCCGCTATAGAGACTCTAATTACAGATGGAAGTCTTGAAGGGTCAGTTAATGATATTTTCCCTTTAAATGACCCAGGGTGGGACACTAATGTGGCAGAACAAATGGCAAAGTTTAAACATTATCAGGATTGGATAGTATTTGGCCTAAAATATGCAATCCCTAAAGCAGTGAATTGGTCCAAATTATATGAAGTCAGACAAGACAGAAATGAAAACCCTACAGACTTCTTGAATAGGCTTAAAGAAGCTGCACAAAAATATACAAATTTAGACCTTGAGGCACCTGCAGAACAGACCCCCCTGGCTTATTTTTTTATATACCAATCTGCAGGTGACATAAGAAAAAAGCTGCAAAAGATGGATGAGATGCAGGGCATACATAAATTGTTTACTGCAGCCTGGAAAGTGTATCAGAATAGAAATTCAACAGATAGGGATAGACACCAGCACAAGAAAAGGGGTGATCAGGGAACATCATCTGGCCCACCAAGAAGAAGTCCTCCTCCTCCTTTTCCTCTAGACAAAGATCAATGTGCTATTTGCAAGAAGAAGGGACGCTGGAAGAACGACTGTCTGATGCGGGTGAAAAAGATGCCCCCAGCTCCTGAATTAGCTGTGAATGGGAACTGACAGGGACTGAAAGCATCACCCCCAGTGGAGCCTTCAGTTGCAGCTAAGCTGGGGAAAGATGATGCTGAATTTCTGGTGGATACGGGGGCAACATATTCTGCGTTAAATACTTTAAAAGGGAAACTGAGTCAAGATACTGTAAATGTGATCGGTGCCACATGGGTAAGCAAAACAAGGCCTTTCTTCCAACCTTTAAAATTTAGGTTAGGAAAACACTGGGTGACTCACCAACTCCTTTATATGCCAGATTCCTCAAAACCATTATTGGGTAGGGATTTATTAGAGAAATTAGAAGCAGGAATCAAATTTTCCAAAGAAGGGGGAGTGAAAGTTAAAATTCCTGAAACTAAATTTGTTGAAGCAGCTGCTATTTTCATACCAGGAGAATTATGGGCAAATTCCCAAAGAAGTTGAAGATGCTGTCATTCCAATAGTGTGGGGCAATGATTTCCCTGTGAGATCCAAAAGAACTGAGCCTATGAGTATTACACTCCAAGTAGGGGCTACACCGGTAAGGCAGAAACAATACTTTTGAAGTTAGAAGGCCGTAGGGGATTAGCACCTATAATTGAGAAGTTCCTTAGATTTGGGTTATTAGTGGAATGTGAATCTAAATATAACACACCCACCCTGCCAGTAAAGAAGGCTGATGGTAAGAGTTATCTATTAGTGCAGGATTTAGGGAAATTTAAAAAATAACAGAGGATATACACCCAGTTGTAGCAAACCTCTACACTCTTTTGACCACGCTGACAAATGAATTAGGGTGGTTCACTGTTTTAGATCTCAAAGATGCCTTCTTCTGTGTTCCTGTGCATAAGAACAGCCAAGGACTTTTTGCTTTTGAGTGGGATAATCCTGAGACAGGGAGGAAAACCCAGCTCACCTGGACAGTTCTACCCAAGGGATTAAAAAATAGCCCAACAATATTCGGAAACCAGCTGGCAAAGGAACTGGACGACTGGAGAAGACAAGAACCGGGAGGGGTTATTCTTCAATATGTTGATGATATCCTGATTACAGCTAAAACACGAGATGACTGCATCCAGCTCACTGTAACTCTGTTGAACTTTTTGGGACTAAGTGGGTGTTGCACCTCGAGAGAGAAAGCACAGGTTGCCAGGAAAACTGTAGTCTACTTGGGGCTAGAAATCTTCCATGGACATTGACAACTCAGCAGGGAATGGAAGGAAGCCATCTGCTGTCTTCCAGAGCCCCGCACCGTGAGAGAGATGCAAGCCTTCCTGGGAATGGTAGGTTGGTGTTGCTTATAGATACCAAATTATGGACTACTGGTAAAACCTCTGTATGGAGCCCTTAAAGCAGCCAGAAAGGGAACCATCATGTGGACAGAGAGCACAAGGGCTGCATTTAAACAGCTGAAACGTCCCTTGATGTCAGCCCCAGCTCTGGGGCTGCTGGATTTATCTAGGCCTTTTGAACTCTTTACATATGAGCGACTGAATGTTGCTCTGGGGAGGACCCAGAGCTGCTCTGGTCTAGGACCTTGGAGACCAGCAAAGGGCTGTGGCCTACTTTTCAAAACAGCTGGACAATATTAGCCAAGGGTGGCCTGGGTGTTTGAAAGCTGTGGCAGCTACTGCCATCCTGATACAAGAGGGGTGGAAACTCACTCTTGGGCAGCACATTGTCATGTATGTACCCCACGCAGTGACAACTGGGTTGCAACAAAAAAGGGGGGACACTGGCTGTCTCCTAGCAGAATGCTTAGGTATCAGTCTGTGTTGTTGGAACAAGATGATGTTACCCTAAGAACATCTGTTGTAAACCCTGCAATGTTTTTGTCATCTACATTAATTGACAACGTGCCTGAGCATGACTGTTTACAGACAATAGAAGAGGCCTATTCCAGCAGACCAGACCTGAAGGACGAGCCTCTGGAGAACCCAGACTGGGAACTGTATACCAATGGAAGTAGCTTCATGAGAAATGGTAAGCAAGTGACAGGCTATGCAGTGACAACCACAGATAAGGTGATTGAGGCAGAGGCCTTGCCCTCAGATGTATCATCACAGAAAGCTGAACTCATTGCACTAGCAAGAGCTCTAGAACAGACCGAGGGAAAGAAGTTAAATATATGGACTGATTCTAAATATGAGATTACTGGCAAACAGATTTTGCTGAGATGCCACGTAAGGAGGGATGTATTAGTATTAGTTAACACTTTCAGCGGATGGCCTGAGACTTACCCCTGTCGCACCAACACAGCAAGGGAGGCGTTAAGCTTTGCTCAATCATATAATTCCAAGGTTTGGGGTTCCTTTGGGGACGTCGTAAGATAGGGGACCACATTTTGTTGCAACAGCGGTCGGGGAAGTTAGCAGGATTCTGGGAATTACTTGGGATGTACACACACCATACAGGCCCCAAATAAGTGGCAAAGTTGAATGGATGAATGGAATCCTTAACACCCAGATTAGTAAGATCTGTCAAGAAACATGGGTTCAGGCCTTGCCTACAGCCTTACTGAGAATCCGCATACAACCAAGGTGGAGAGACAACGTAAGTCCCAATGAAATATATGGCAGGCCATATCAGGTTCTACATAACCAGAGGGAAATTCATATGAAGGGTAGAAATGATTTACAGATGTATCTAATGGCTTTAGGTTCCACTTTGCAGAAGCTCCAGAGATCTGTTGTGTTATCTAGACTGGTAGGACTGGACACACCTGCTCAGCCATTCGAGCCTGGAGACTGGGTCTGTGTTAAAAGGTGGGACAGTGACCCTTACAAGCTAACTGGAAGGGACTGTTCCAAGTTTTGCTGAACACTCGTACTGCGGTCAAGGTTGCTGGCAAAGGACTGTGGATCCACTACTCCAGAGTTAAAAAGGCTTCTGCTCCTGAAACCATCAGGAAAACAGAGACTGATACAAATCAGGATGATGTGGTTTAAACTGTTCTTTACATGTCTGTTATCCACCCAATTGGCAACCGTGACTCAGGGTTGGCCCATGATCTATTTAGTCCAAAATGTATCCCAAGCTCTCAATAAGAACAATTGCTGGATTTGTACCCACGTGCCACCTCTAGACTGGAGTGGTAACTGGCCAGTGATTGGCATTGTAATGGAAGTGAACTGTACCAAAAGGTGGGAATGAATCGGTAATACCCTTCTGCCTCCTCTACCCCTGAGCGGCTTAATAGATCACGGCAGTGATACAGTTCCCTGTGCACTCATAAATGCCACAGAAAAGGCCATTCTTCCTTCATATTGCCATAAGACCAGATTCAGGGAAAGAATAAGCCCAAGAACTGTGAGAAAGATGGAACTGACATCATGGAGACTTGCTCTACTACTCGGGACAAGGTGGTATTGGATATGTGACAATAAGGCCTGAAAAATCCTGCTAATAGATAACGATCAGGCTTGTGCCCTTGGGGCTGTAATTCCAAATATAACAATATCTGATCACACTGAAAATCCAAATAGGAGGAGGAAAAGATCTACTAATCCCCTTGTTGCATGTCCCCCACTTTTCCATAGTATAGCCAGAGCTCTCCTTCTCTCTTTCAGAGTAGTTGAACTGAAGAGGGCAATTGTAAACATCTCAGCCATTATTTTGCAGATGCAATTTCGGCCTTACAGGAAGAAGTCCATGGTCTGTATCATGTGGTTATGCAGAACAGAGTAGATCTCAATTTCCTATTTGCCGCACATGGAGGTGTATGTGCTATTATTAATATCACCTGTTGCTCTTATGTGGACCAGAGTGGAAGAATTAAGAAGGATTTAGCTGAAATTTGGAAGCAGACTCAAATTTTACATTAAGTAGCTTTCAGAAATAACACCTTAAACTTCGACCATATCTTCCACACCCTCAGCTCATAGTTACCAAACTGGGCCTGGATAAAAGAAGCATTCGTAATAGTTGTAGTCCTAGTTGTGTGATAGCTCGTGGGAGGGCTGGTTGTGTAAACTGGGGCTGGAGCTAAATGCGGAAATGGAGACTACACAAGGTAGAGCCTTATCAGTCTCTAAAAAAGGGAAAAATGATGCCATTTTGGTTTTTACCTTTTTTAAAAAATATTCTTTTTAATATTCTTCTCTGTATTCTTTACACATATATTTTCAGCTTTGTAGCTTTGCTTCAGTATTTTCTAGGCAGAAAGACAAAAATTCCAGGACTGCTATGCTATCTTGATTCTCCTTCGAAACCAAGGTTGAAACCAGCTTTTTGAGACATATTTTTATAAACAGGGCCTGGTCCACACTGAAGGGGGGCAGAATTTAGAAGGACTGGGGAGATTACTTCACTGGGCACGTTGCTAATTGGGGGACTCTTGTCAAATATGCTAATGTGCAGAATCTGTAAAAATTGTACATGCGTCACATGGAGTATGCATCTTCGGCATTTTCCACCTAACAAGCTGTGCACCTCAGGATCCTTATATAAAGATACCCCTTTTTATCACCCTAACTGTGTCTGGCTCGTATTTTTAGGACCAGAGAAAAAGGCATCAATGGTACAACCACAGTCTTGACACAGCCCTGGGACTGAGGGCCTGATGTGGCTGCTAATGCTTGGCAGTCCACAAAGAAGTAACCAGACACACTTTGCTCCTTTCTATGCAATAGATATTGCAAAATAAAAGTAAATAATATGTGAGTGGCCAGCAGTTCAAGGATGCATCTCACAGTCCAGCAACAGGCTCCTGCACACAGGGTTATTCTTTAAAGGCATGAGGTTAAAATTGACATCCTGCACTTCAGTACTACATACATTACCTCACTGAACATCAAGATCACCAAATAGCAAGGAAAAAAAAATACTGAGGCAACAAACTAAAAAAATTCAAAGTTTACTAAAACAATTCAGGAAACTGAAAGCTTTGATTAACTTCAGTAAGAGATCAGCTATAAGCGATTGAATAAAAAGGTAGGGGAGCTTTTCACTACAATTTTCTTATTCCAGGATTTTACAATCTTTCCTCTTCCTCCAGACAGATAATTAAACAAAAAAAATTCCATGCAGGTATTAACCAATACCAACTGGAATTATAAACTAATAGCTGAAGGTGATTCTTCAGCGCATACAATAACTGGAGATGTTGGTATCTCAGAGCTATTCTAAGCTAACCTACATGATTCCTGGGTGGTTTTTGTACCATTTCTCAAACGTTAATTAAAAAATCTGCAAGTTTATCTTCTAAGAAAATCTGTTAATAATCTTTTGATTGGTTGTTTGCTTCTTCTCAATGCTTTGAACAACTGTATTTTCTGTCATACTGTATCCACAGGATGACAGTATTTACATCCATTTTTGGTTTAATTGGTCACTGATTTCACAGCACTGTTTTGCTGGATTTTAGCATCTTCACCATCCCAGTGCTTGGAACGATGTTAAAAAAAGACCAGCACACCTGCTTATGTAACATACTATTATGACACATTTGGGTACAAAGGCATGCAAAATTCACCACAAACATGAAAAGGTCTACCTGTGTTCATCTCATGTGGCAAGTGGAATGCAGAAACTTTCCCTCTTCCCATGCACAATAAGAACTGCTAGGCACTTGTAGCACCTATCTAAATGAAAGGCATAGGCCAGGCTTGAAAACTGCAGGATAATGGAGAATTTACTTCAGGTTTTCCAGCTTAAAACCAGATACCCAGATCTGAAAATATTAATATGACTTTTGATAAGAGACTTCAAATATCAGACCTCAATTCAGCCTTGTTACATTATTGTCTTTTTAAATGTCAATTTAAACAGGGGGTTGGTTTCTATTATTTTATAGATAGACTTGCTTTTCACAAGACTTGAAAAATGAAAATTTTATATAAAGAAACCATCTTTTATGAGAAATGGAGTTTAATACCTATGACCACTATATAGGTTATGCTTACACTAAAAGAAAGATGAAGCTTGAGGCCCCATGCAAATAAGGCCATTGTACACCTGAAAACACTAGGAATGATCAGGCTTGTTTTTAGGAAAGTGGACTTTTGGAGCAGTGATTTTGGAGCTTTCAGTCATCCAGGGAAGATTTGCCACAATCAGAATAGAACTGCCCATCTTTTTAGAAGGCGTCATGTCAAACTTTACAGATCCTAATATCTCCAGCTTAAATCTACAGCAGCTGTATTTGTCAAGAGTAACTACTGAGCTGTGAATAGTCTTATTTTTATGAGGATAACAGATTTAACTTTTGTGGTCTTTAATTAATCCCAGATATAAAAAGCTCCTTAAGTACCTCTTATTTGCCATGACTTACCTCACATCTGCTAACTAAGTGAAAAACACTATAAAAATACAAATTGTGCCTAAAATGATTTGCAGTTTAGAAAGTGCATAAACTAATTTGAGAAGCCAAATGTATGCAGGTTTAAAACAATTCCTTTTCCATAATGAGAAATAGAGGAGAACTTTCTGTCCAAGTTGCTAATGTAGACAATTTAAAATAGTCCTTTCTTACAGTAACAGCAGTTGAAACTACTTAGCTCTTTTCATTTCCCATGGGATGAATATTAACTGAGTAATTACAGCTATAATCTCTTCAGTCTCTTCACAAAAGTTTTCTGCAGAATTATGTCATTAAGACAGAGCTTACTGTATGTAACATGCCTGTAATTCAATTGTGCTTAATGGCTCCGACCTACTTAATTTTACCCATCTTCCTTTGTATTTGGAATTTCATGAATGCTTTGTCATAGAAGTTTATGAAATAGATGACAAACAGAACATAAAATTTTCATTTGTCTATGTAAAGATACTGACAATGGTATAACCACAGGAAAAATCCAGATGCCTAAGAAGAATCAAAAACCTTTTTGAGAAAATCCCCCAATTTTTAAACTTAAATTCTATGTCTTAAGCACTGTGGAAAACTGTGTTTTCAAAATCTGTGTCTGAACTATATTTACTCCTCACTGCCCTCCCTCCAAATAAATGAGCCAATTCTATACATATTTACAGTATTTAATAAAGATGTTCAAACCAGAAAAAGTTTTTACATAAATGTTTCAGCACTTAAAATAAGGAGAAGCATTTAATTTGCTCTCAGCTCAGACAGTAAAATTAAATGGAAACATACCAGCCTTCTGCAGAAAGAATGCATTAAACCATTCCTCTCTGTGGAGAAAGGCAGTATCTCAATATGATTAACAAAACCAAATTTAATTCAAGCAGTTACTAACTCTATCCCAATTTAAATGCTTAAATGTTTGCCACCTGACTGATAAATAATCAGCTTCTTTTGGACTCTGCATTAGTATGTTTTACCAAATCCTTGAAAGTTATTCAATAGGGTTTTCTATAAATTCTTTGGCTACATACATTAAAGAAGTTAAATACACATGAAATCTACCAGCTACAAGTACCTTAAAAATAGTACACATTTACAGATTATACAGGGATCAGAGTGCAAATGTCAAGAGAGAATTGTTTTCAAGGACTAAGTTACTTACAACATCCATTTTTACATCCCAAACAGAAGGCTGTAGACAAAAGAAATTGCGATTCTTAGATTTGGAAATCTCTTTGAAGAGCTTCTTGATCACCTAAAAATGCCTCAAACTGAACCATTGCTTCATCTATTAATGTTATCACTTTTCATTATGACATATAACCTGCAGTGTCTGCCTCCTCTTTTTTTTCTTTTGAAGAATATAGAAGTTCAGAAACTGCTCATATAAAGAACAGAAATACTGGTTGTATTCCCATATGGAATTATAACAACTTTAGATTCTTTTATGTCTTCTGAAGATATTTTTGTAAGCAAAATATGAAAGCAGAAATCCATGTCAGTCCTCCGAAAAAGCTTTGAGTTACAGTGATTTTGTGAAAATGTTTAGTTTTCTTCTTGCAGCATTTCTTCTATCTCTTTATCCCAGTTTTCATCACGCTTTTCTGATTCTGTCACCACTTCATACTCTTGAAGCTCTTGTTGTAATTCCTTTTCCCAATCAGCGGTTTCTTCTACAAGAGATAAATGATGCGTAAGAATTTAATTGATAATATTGAATGTTGCTTATTTATATAAAACTAGATGAATTTGCACTGAATCGCTCTTATATGCCCTAAACTTCATGGACTATTCTCCTTAAAAACTAAAGAAACTTCAAGATCAGAAATTTCACCTTCTTATTGATCACAAGTAGGAATTAATTAATATACAAGGCTATATTCCTATATGCATACTATAATAAAGATATAAAGAGCAAATACACAGCTAAGTCATTATGAGTGCCCTTTGCAAGATCATTTTCTACAGTCTTTCACTCTACTGTCAACTGAATCTCCTTTTGCAATTTTAAATCTCCATAAGAAATGAGGTTTGTAGAAGTGCTGATATACTGCTATGGAAAAAAAAAAAAATCAAGATCAAATACTGTGGCTAGTTTAAGCCAAAGAAGAATATACTCTCCTCACTGACATCTGTAGCTAGGCAAGCTCATTTAATCATGGTTAAAGGTAATCGTATTTCATACTTCAGGGCAAAAAATGAGTCAGAAGGCATTCCTGTGTTGTTAATCTCTGTTTTAATTAGCTCAACCTATCATAGGCAAGAGTGTGGGGGAGGAGATGGGCGTTTGATGTGTTACATGTTGGTTGGTACTTCAGCCTAGATAGGAAGGTACGCAATTCCAGAGTCCAAATCAGTACGGCCAGCTGAGATTTCTCTGAACAAATAACACATTAATGACCTATTCAAACACTTTCCTCAAAGAACTAGATGCAAGAAACTGATCTTACTCATTACAATTCCTCAAGCTTGATAGAACTGTCCAACTGTACTTACAACTAAGTATTGGACAGAAGAAAAAAATAAATCAGAAAACAACGATTCAGCAAAATCCAAAGCACATTTTAAAAAAATTCTGTGAATTTTGTGATAAGCATCTACATATACAAGTATTGTCACAGCAAATTGTGTATGGCCAGAGCCACATCATCACAGACTGTTTTTATGCTCTTTACACTGATATTAGTTCTTCTGAATTATTTTAATTAATAAGCGCCATTTAATTTCTTCTCATCATTCTCAGAACTATTTGTTAAATTTTAACTGTAAAGCTTTATAGGCAGAGGCCTCTTCAGGCTCATAGTCTGGTAAATGTTGCCTTTTTAGCTGGTGCCAAAAGAAGAATACAGAGCCTGACTTTCAAATACTGTACTTTACCTACAAGGACATCAATTAAAGAAAAAAATTAATATGCAGAAGAACCTATGAAAGAGAAGGCAGGGAAAGGATGAGATAAACAGAAAAAAACACCCCACACTCCCTTTCATAGAAGAGCAGCCTAAAATTCTTAAATACTTTGGATTTAAACCACTCACAGTTAACATTCTGTATAAGATGTGGTTTGACCATGGGGAAAATTATCATTAATTTCTGCAGTATCTCAATGAAGGTTGTTTCATACACATTGGAAAAAACTGTCACAAATCTACTTTCCTAAATTGAATTGCAACTTTTTTTTTTCTTTTAAATCAACCTTAGAATTGCTCTGTGTAAGAAACAGAGGTAATAGTAACTTTACCTTCTACTACTGAAGTCTCTTCTTTCTTTTTGTCTAGCACTAGTTGTTCCATTTCTTTTCTTAGATCTTCCTGATTCAGATTACAGGCATCAAAAGCATCACTCACAAACTCTGATACACCTGGACTTGTAGAAATCTCTTCCTCATCCTGCAACAAGACACTTTAGTATAAACTTATCCAGACAGAGTAAAAGAAAGTCACCAGTACATACTTCCACTCATGTGACTGCTTTTAAACAGAGGTGGCAAAACCCAAATGCATTACTCTCACAACTATTTTTCTTTATTGGCTGTTTTTCCTTAAGAGTATTTTTGTACAAACAAAAATGTTAGATAGCTGTACTGAAAATGATCTGGTTTACATTCTAGACTGTCTTTTTGTGTTCTCTTAACAACTTCAATTTTTATTTTGTAATCTTCAGAAACAATAATAAACTCCCAAGTAGTTTAGAATAGGACCTAGATATTAAAAATTCGACCACAATTCAGTTTTCTACACTGAAATAAGACTAGGAGACTCTGGAAATCTTTGCCAGCTGCATATTATTGGCAAGTGAATGCATAGCTCTGCTGCCAAGAGTGTTCTCTGATACGAATTTTACAATCCAGAAATGAACAAGGGTCATTATGTGTCTAAAGTAAAGGTTTTTGCAGTACCAAGCGAAAGTGAAATAAAACAGAGTTGCTATTGCAATGCATCACTTAGATTTCCTATACTTCAGCCTGACCACTGCTTGAAGGGTTGGACAGAACATGGCACACAAATATATTTTTGTGAAGGTACTGCTAGTGTCTCCATGCAATGCTAACCTTCTACTCCAAAAATTTTGGAAATTTCACTCCTGAGAGTAAAGTCACATCTTACCATAATGTGCAGGATACTATGGAAAACATTCTTCAGATAAACTACTGTTTCTGCTACTAAAAATGAGTTTTAAGATTATATGCTAAAAATTAATATCACAGCAAAACAGCAGCAGGTTAGGACTGGCAGATACTATATTATTATGGTTTCATAGCAAAACTTACTCAAAAAGATGCATAATTACTTATTAAGGAGCAGCTTCACATACTAAATACCAGATAAAACAGAACAGCATTTTTACCTCTTGTGATTTTATTTGAGGCTTTATTATAACAGGCGGTGTTTTTGGCCGTACTGTTTCTATCAAGGGAGAAGGAAAAAAAGTAGATAACATTTAAATATATAAAAAATCTCATTTAATTTGCATAGCTATTAAATATACAAGGAAATACTGTATTTTAAGGAATCCTTGTGGTTAAAGGCTGAATTTAGCCACAGGTGAACCATTTTCAAAAACAAAGAGAAGCAATTTTCTATTAAGACAAATTTAGCAAGCCATTTCCTCATTATGACTCTACTTAAATGACAGGACTGCGCCAAACCTCAAAATGACATCCCAAGATCTTGAAAGTTACAAATGCATAGACTTGGTCACGAAATCCAGTCACTGTCTATCACAGAAGTTCTCAAACTCCCGTGGCTGGGTACTACTACTGACACGGGCGCCAGGTAGCTCTTGGGCGCACCAGACCGCACAAGTGCTATGCACACCCTAAGTGCACACGAGAACAGTGTTCTGCAAAGGCCTGTTTCACCCAGGCCAAGGAAGTCACTGAGAAACAAACTAGAGGCTGGTCCCAATTTCCTAAGAAAACGTGCTGTGCAGTCTGTATTTAGAGCATGGTGCTAGGAAGACAGCGATTGTCTACAAGCAAGGCTAGATCTTTTCCCTGGCAGGTAAAGGAACACCCCAGCTTTCTTCCTTGTGCAACTCTCAGGGGAGAGGAGTTACAATGAAGAGCCAGGTGGCTGCAAGAACAATTAACATACAGGGGAGGCTGTGGCAGTGGTGGAGCGCTTGCTTAGCAGTTCTCTTTGCTTAAACATGCAAAGCAGCTCTGAGCTTGCAGCTCTGCTTCCTCCAGCGTGCCCAGGTGGACTCTTCCTTATAACTCAGCAATTTCTGAATGGGGAAATTTTGTGTATAATTTTTAAAATTAAGACCAGTTTTAATTAAAATCATTCCCTAATTGGTAGCTGTCACTGCTTTTATAGCTCATCTACTCAATGCCCACTGCTCTGTCCCATCTTCTCTCTTCCTTCCACTTCCAAATCTCCAGAGGATCTCTCACTGCACCCAACGCTGCAGCCAAAGAGGCTCCAGCATTCCCTGCTCAGGCAAGCTGTAGGACATGGCAGTAACTCTTTGCTGTTCAAGAGAGGTGCCTCAGGCCCCACCTGCTGCTCTCATGCAGATGGGACACAGCTGCTCCGCACTGGGCCATGCCCCAGTCAGGTGTGACTGATGCACCATTAGCCTTATTCTCAACATACTGGCCTGGCATCATCTCCTCCACTGCTGGCGTGCTCCCATCCCAAGGTCACTTAGTTCCTAACTACAGAGCTACCTAATACCTAGAGAAGGGCTAGGACTTGGCATTTTGTTATAGATCTGATATAGCCTTTACACCACAACGTGGAATATCTTCCATTTGTCTCTTCTCTCTTCCTTTCACATCAACCACGCAAATTTAACTTTCTGAAAAGAGCAGCGAAGGAGGAGACAGAGAAATGGAAAGCTAACAATTCTATTTTATAGACATTCAGCTTCGAGAAGAAGCCCTGAACATTATGAAGAACTACCAACAGGCAATTACTTCCAGTTTTAGCCTCCAATTAGGGAATCCAACCTTCAAAAAGGTTACTTAAACCAAAAATAACACATATGATTCAGAGCTTCCCGAATCTATGCAATTTCTGAGTCAAACAAAACATGCATTTACTACAGTCTGGTACATGTATCTTTGCCATTATAGAACATACAGTCATTTAGGAGAGTAAATCTATCTGCATATCCCACATTGGTGGTTTGAACTGCAGAAAAGTTGCAACAGGCCAAAAGACAGTAGGGTTTTTTGCTTTTTTTTTAAATAAAGATATGTTTCGCTTTAGTCCCAATGGGAATTTTACTAGAATCTAGCAACTTTCACTTTGACCAAATGGTACTTTCCAAGGGTTTGGATGACTCAAATGTAACATTTCTGTTGTTCAATAGGGTCAGATGCCATCTCTCCCGTAAAGTTGAGACACTTCAGTTGAAACAGCCATCGTTTTGGGACAGTAAACAACTGTCCTGAATAAAAATAGTGGGAATTGCTGCCTCTTGGTCTGCAGGAGATTCTGGAGCAGTCTGTCCTGTCAGCATGGCTTGGGTATTAACTCAGAGAAAACTACTTTTTTCACTCTAGATGGGGACCTTGCCTAGGCCGACACAGGCACACTCCAAACAAAACCTATGAGAAACACGAGACAAACTGACAACAAAGGCACATATGCAACATGGAAGCCCAGATTTGTAACTCCATCTGTAGCCTCCCCTTCACCCCAAAGTTCAGCTGCCTGTCCAAAGCAGTAAGCTTAGCTCAGACTGTGCAGAACATTACTAAGTTGTGCAAAAGACCTGTGAAAAGGTCTGTAAAAAGAATAAGGAAGGTGAGTCAAGAGGAAAAATACCTGTATGATAAGATATTATATTCAAAAAGGAGGAAAAAGAAGTTAACTTGGCAGTGATTAGCTGGCTGTCAGTCAGGCCAGCAGTGTCAATAGGACATAAGTATTAGTGGATTTCACGGATGACAGTTAATTGATATTGTGGATATGAGAATCATTCCAAGGTGAAGCAAAGGCTTTTTCCTTCTGCCCAATGCCTACCCAGCCTGCCAAGATCCTTCAGGTGTCTTACCAGAGGTGGTAAGTGTACCTAGGTTAAGCTAAGATTTAATGAGCTACTGGTTATCTTTTGCGTTTCTGCTTTAAACTCTTTAAGCTGCAAATATTCCTGCTTGCAGAACTGGTTAACATGCAGAGGTCCAGTGGTTCATAAGAGGGTCAGTAAGAATCACCTGTAGAAACTGACCAATGTAACTGAAGACACCTTTGTTGAAGCAGCTTTTTCATTTCAAGGCTGAATCCCAGGTAGCCTCCTGGTCCCCATTTTTTCTTTTTCCACAATACATTGTGGGCCTTTCCACACCCTGCATGCATCTGCCTCCACCACCACAGTAGTTCAACCCCTCTATCACTCACTAACTTCTGTGTGGCACGAGGGATGAGCAAAAGCCAAGAGCAAGCCATATGCCAGCTGGCTGGGTTGGCTAGTACCTGTTGTCTCATCAACTGAACCAAAGGTATCTCCTACTTCATTTTGACAAGTCAAAAATCACACCTGAGACCACTAATGGTCATGAACTGTTATAAGCCAAGTACAACATTTCTCCTTTTGAGATTTCCACTCTTCTGACAAAGTTGGCTTAAAAGCACCAGCAGCCTCTGCCTCCCCAGTCTACACAAAGACACCAAGTGGTGAGAGAAGCCCTGATTTAACAGGCAATCCAGGATAAAAATGTGATGGCACCTGATGTATACAGTGAGCATTTGTTGATGCCTAAAGATTTTTAGCTTTTTTTGTATATTTCTAGCTTTGTAGATTTTTATTAGATAGCTCTATAGTTTCTAGCACTTCTTCACACTTTAGAACAGTATTTCTCATATATTATGCCACATTCTTGCAATTCTGTTTGGTCTTATTTTCAAGAAAAAGGGTTTCTAACAAGGACATCTTGTTTTGCACCAGCACCTGGACAGAAATAATAAGATACTTTGTAGCTATAACAAGATACAGGGCTAAGAACCCTTGGAGGGGCTCCAATGGGGCCGATCCAAAGGTGGGTTACCAGGGCAACTGTTTTCTTACTGGATGTACTTGCTAGATATGCTAATTAATTAAACATATAAAAATTGTGATGCTGCACATGCATATAGGTATTATATGTGCAACTGAAAGCTTTCATTAAAAGACTGCTCTTTATGTTATCAATTTTAATATTGTTCGAAAATTTTTTCTTCCGATTTTAGGCAACAGTGTGACACTAAGTTAGTGAACTGTGCAAAAACAAATGTTTCCCATACCTTTGAGCTCACTATCCTCTTCTCTGCCTTTGCTCTCTTCCTTTCCTACTGCTTGCTGCTGAGCTGCAAGCGCGGTGAGTTGTGCTGACTGTTTAATTAGGGACACCCTGTAGAAGTAATTTCTCCAGAACACCTCCTCCTTTACACTAGAGAGAACATACAGATTTTGATTAGTACACTTGGAATATCATTCCTTTTACCATCTAGCAGTGAAATAAAACTAAATATGCAGAGAGGAGGAGTAGACATAGCTGATATTTAAGTACAAACTTAAAAAAGAAATTTGTGACATTAACACATTTTAAAAAATGCATCATTTTAGAAGTTCTTGATCTTTCGCAAGGCATTTGCAATTGAATTGAACATATAATAGTAATGTTATAACTTTAGAAAAACCTTAGCAGCATGCAGCAATACACGGTATGGAAAAATACTATGCTGTTCCATCTCTCCTGACAAATTTTGTAAACAAACCCAACAAGCCAAACAACCCTGTTCTCCTCCCCTCTAAGCCAAACACTCTATTATTGTCAAACTATAATTGTCTATATCTTCCCTACACATCAGGTGGAACTGGAACATCTGTGGTGGCAGAAGCCATTCCCAGATTGCAGCAGTACTATTTCACTATCTGCATGTCTTTCAGCATGTCCACAGAACCTTTAGTAACTAGAAATTGCCATTGTGGAAATGAGCAGCTCTGATAAGTGGGAGACTATCCTCTACCTCAGGTAACACTTCCCTCTGAAATCCCTCCAGCAAGAAAGAAAAGACCCAACTTAAACCCAGAGGCCAACAGAAGGCAGAAATGGCAAGATCTGCGGGGAGAATCTTGTGTAGGTTAAGGAGTGAAGTTACCTTTGCACCTATTCAGGAAAACAGTGACCACTGAGACTAAGAACAGGCAAAAAAAATATTAAGCAATATGGTAGAAAAGGCAAGGATAGCACGACCAGAGGCTGAAGACAGAGCATCAGAGCATTTTGGCAGATCTTCAGAACCGACAACAGAGAAGAAGGTAAATAGAACGAGGAGCTGAGAAAGTTTATAAAAGGAGGAGATTTAAGACAGAATATGTCACAAAGATAGATTTTCTTTCCCATTTTCATCCTTAGACGAGTAGACTAATGCTGGGAACTCCCCCTTGAATAGAAAGTTAACTTGAGAAACAAGCTTTAGGGGCAGAGTCTGAGACTGGATAAGGAATAACAGCTCCAGACTAAAGCTCTGGAACACAGAGCTTTTCCCATTTCCTATCCAAATCCACTTTTTCTTGCTTGCATTGCTACTTTTTTTGTGACACATTCTATTACCATTTCTCCAGGGGCGGTCTCTGACTACCTGTAATCACCTTTTTGGGATGTCAGTTACATCAACGGATCTGAACATTTTTATTGTTGCCTTTACCTTTCTTTGGAGAAAAAAATTCATTTAATTTAGCACACTGGACATGGAACTACTGAAGGCCTCTCCAATATTTAAGTTAACAGGTCCTTATTGGTCTGTCTCACAGATAGACTCTTTTTTTATCTCCAACTGCTAAACTGCAATGCACATGCAATACCCCATGTGTTAGACACTAGCAGATAAAAATATACGTACCAATCAGAAGAACATAAAGAATTGAAGGAAGTGAAAAGAACAAGGAGTAATTTATGAGTATTTACAGACACATTAAAAGCATCATGATATAGTTACCAGCAGAAATTACTTACTGTTTGGGAACAAGGTCAAACCTCATCCTATTGAGAAGCTCATCTTCTTGTAACATCACCAGTGCAACAGGGTACATTTGATCAAAGTCAAAATGAAACTGCACACCTGCTGGAGGATCCCGCAGAAAATTCCGTTTATCCTTTGAAGAACATATTTATGGTCATTAAATGGTATCAGAAAAAGGACACCTTATTTCACACACAAGAGCAGCAAGCAATCTCTAAAGCCTTTATAAAAATAAACCCTATATTGAGGATCTGCTTTGGTTCAAGTTGAAACTGATAGAACTATTTACTCCTGCACATGATCGGTGCAGTGACAGACATTAAAAGTATCTTGAAAACACATAATTTAATAAACTTACTTAAAAAAACCAGTGGCTTTAATTTCTCCAAGAGAAAATTTCAAATCTTACAGGAAATTAAATACTTACTGCAGATAAGGCCAGTATTTGTTGCTGAATTGTCTCTTCTTCATTGCTGTCTACCCAGGGAGGCACTGCTGCTTCTAGTATTGAAAGGAGGAAGATAATTGCATGCATATTACTCGAAAAAAACCCACTCCAAATAACAGACCTTACATAAGGCAACATATAGTGTCCCAAAAGTATGCAGTTACACCAGTAGGCCAAGTCATTGTGTCTTTTTCCTAAACTATGTCCATGGCATAAGAGAGAAACCCTAGGAATATGGAACTTTGCTTATCAGAGGTAAAAAATAATAACTAAATAGTTGCTGATCTCTGTTACTGTAAAAATAAAACTGTGGGATTTTCTTTGCAGCGCGCACCAGTCAGAACTAGTTGCCTCTTAGTTTAGCTACTGAAGTAGTGCTGTATAACTGGTTAAGTTGCCTGCAAATAGTATTTCCACATTCACTTTAAATGCATAAACTTTGTCTAAATTAAGTTTGCAAAATAACTTACACCCATTCTTTAACAATGGAGAAAAATGTTATAAATTTGTTATGAATTACAACCAGTTATAAACTGAGTAAGCTTACTCAAGTTCAGCTGGTTTATATCTTTATGCAGATACATTCAAAATAGTTATTTAGGCTGCACAGAAGAAGAAAATAAACTATTGTAGATGTATAGATTTTTATTAATCTCTCCACTGTCAATGCAAATTCAGCCTACAGAGACAATATGATGCATTGGTACCAGTTAAATAACTCTTGTGCCCTTAAACTAACAACGCTTATTTGCCTGTGCAGCTGATACCAGCAAGATCTTTCACCCGCATGGATCCACATCTGATGCTAATGCTTCTTTCAGTCAGGTCATCTGTTACTCCTCCTTTGGCCAATCTAGCTACCTATTTTCATTAAGCTTTTAGAAATATACTAAGAGAAGCCCAAGTCTACTAAGAGACAAAAAGACAGAAATACAGACAACATGGTCCCATAAGCAGTCTTACAAGAAGAAACCAGACTAACTACAGACACCATGAAAACTTTTATCACAATCCATTTAAAACCAGCTCATTTTCAAGATTAACAGAGTCTCTACATACTCAAACTGTCAC
Source organism: Oreocharis arfaki (assembly GCA_013398015.1). Taxonomy (NCBI): domain Eukaryota; kingdom Metazoa; phylum Chordata; class Aves; order Passeriformes; family Paramythiidae; genus Oreocharis; species Oreocharis arfaki. The sequence continues at coordinate 429,447 of VZRR01011200.1, read as the reverse complement.
ACATCAAAAAAGATAAAAGTCAGTGATGAAACACAATATGAGAAAACAACTGTACTTACTTTAAAGTCACAAACAGATCCATTGATGTCAATAGTACATGGGTGGATAACTCAAATCACAGATAATTATAAAGCAAATGATTTATGGGAAAGCAAAAAGCTATGCCTTTAATGTAAACAGAGTAACTCCTGCAGCAAAACTAATTAAATATTATAGGGCAAACCCTAGACCATGTTTTTCACTTTATTATGAAAATGTGGCATGATTGCTAAAGCTCAGAAGAATCAGCATGCCTATTATCAGTAAATATACACACTTAAGATTCAAAGAAGCACCAAGAGATCAGCTTTGCTAGCATGGTGATCTTTGAGTTTATTTCATAAAGCAGAATTTTCTTTTAAAAGCAAATCTAAACCAACTAGATAACATAACACTAACCTCTCTCTGCAATATAAACTTCCTATTCCACCATATGCATAAAGTTCTGCCATAATGTGTTTCATTAAATAGTGTTTTGATAGATAAGTTTTAGATATAGTTCAATTATCCAGCTTTCAGCAAGGTTTCACTTATGTGATGTTACACATCATCAAAAAAAGCATACCTTACCTGATTTTTTGGTTTGCTGCTCTTGGACAAATTTCTTCTGTTCCTTCTGAAAATCTCCAATTATTGTCTAAAATAAAAATTAGGGAACCACAATTAAAAAAAAATAAAAATTCACTCTTCTTGTTCTATGTTCAGTCAGAAAGTGCTTTCAAATACAGTGCATATTCCTATATCTGTGGTGGCCCTTCCTGTAAGTTAAAGGTGTTTCACGTCAATCATACATCTCTTTTTATTGAAACATTTGATTTTGCATTTAAAACTATTGTGTATGCTTTCAAATAGTATCAAAACTTGTATAGTTTTATGAAGTTCAGGGGACAAGGAAAAAAGATGGAAAACTTAGCTGATAATCGGAACACTGGCATACTATGCATATCCACTTACTGTCTTACCATATCAAATACAGACAACACAGATGGTGTAGACTTATTTAAACACATTTTTAAAGCACTAAACACTTAAAGATACCCTTGGCCTTACAGAAGTTTCAAGAATTGCCTAAGAAATATATCCATTGCAAGAAATGACTTCCAAAATTGTAAAGTTGGATTTCAGAACACCTGCTTAGCTGAAACAAAATAACTTCTCCGTTTATGTTGTTGACAAATTTTCATTAAAGAAATCATATTCAGAAATATCCTGTATTGAATTTAGAATTAAAGAAATGGAGAATGGTCTCAGAACTTGGCATGCCGTAATCTAGAAGTAAGAATGCAAATGTTCTGTGGTTGAAAGCAGAGGCAATAAAGATGAAGCTAGAAATGCGTACTTAAGCCACTCACAAAATACAAATTTTATGCAGTGAGGTCTATGGATTAATAAGTTGTCAAAATGCACAGAAGTCTTCAAGCTAAATCCTGATAAATTCCTGTACTTTTTTTCCCCCCTTCAGTAACCCAGTATTTTAATTTAAGATTACTAACAGTGAGAGAACTACAGTATTGTCAGTTATACAAATAGATCATTGTGGTTCCTTTTGGTTTTAAGTTAAGTGAATGTTTTCTATTTATGGAATAAAATAATTTATATGGTACAAGAAAAAAGATTTATAATGATACAGGTAAAATCTTGTTTCTCCTATATGTAATACTTATTATTTGAAACAGGGAATTCATATTACTCTAAGACATTCACAGAAAAAAAATGGTATTTTAGGTATAAAATACGCTGTAAGTACTTAACTACAGTTTCTTAGGAGCATTATTATCAGTGTATTAAATTAACAAATAACCTTGTTACTTGATTTTTCCTCTTTGATGTGGATCAAAATTACAGCAGACTCTGATATACTGTAGAAAGAAATAGATCTCTGCTATTATTATACAGACAGTTGTCAATGAAATCTGAAGACAACATGTAAAATGTGATCATAATAGAAATTAATTTTATGTCATCTGATGATTTGTTTGGAAGACAACATGAACACTAATTATATCAAGAAATACAATTTTATTGTATTAAAAAAACCCAGGCAATGCTGTAGTTCCCCTGAAGGGCTGTCTGAGAGACGGGAGCGGGAGAGGGGGTTTGCCTGCATCAGACATTCCTGGATGCACAGTCCTACTACAGCTGGGATGGTTTTGGCCAGTTCCCTTTCCTTTCCCTTCCAAGCTACTCTCAATAGCAAACACAGATCACTACATGGCACTTGTTGTTGCCTTTTTCTTTTTTTTCTTTTCCTTCTGCCAAGTTTGTGGCTTAAAGCACTGGAAGAACACTTGCTGGCACTAGTTAAGCAACTGGAGCTGACAGACAGGAACAGAGATGGCAAAAACTACGTGGCAGGGTCAGAGTGAGGGAAAGAACAGGAGAATAACAAAGTGTTTCATTAGCTCACTGGTTCTTATGAAACTGTACCTGTATATCCCTAGGGTCTTAGGACACAGTATCTACAGTGCTGAGCTAATTCTGACTTTTGCTGCAGAGATGCATTTAAGATGCAAGCTACCTCATCCCTTTTTCCAAGTAAATAAGCTGTGGGGCAAAAAGAAACCAGTCCATACATCCTGGGACATACATTCCCAACCCGCCTGTCTCAAATTCTTCCAGCCCTTCCACCTACATCAGCATTTTTCATATTTTCTTCTGGTCTTTCTCCAGCATATCAGCATCCTGATGAACTGAACAAACACAGGTGCAGCACTGAGAAAAGCAGGGTGACTATTTTTTGGCAAGTCTACCATGAATAAACATTTCAGTCACATCATTCATCACGACAGGAAATGCATAATATCTCTCAAATGACATAATATCTGAAGACAGCTTAAAGAAATGTTATCAAATGCCTGATTTGCCACATGTTGTAACAACAGTAAGCAAACAGACCTTTCAGATCGAGTATCTAGAAATAAATTACCTTATCGATGATACTGTCAATTTTTCCTTCTTCTACAGACTTCTTTATTGTCTGTGCTGTTTCAGCAACCGATTCAGATATCTTTTTAGTAGCAGCAGAGGCAAAATTGAAGAGGTAACCTTTCACAGACAAAAAAAGAAAGGCCTGAGAATAGATTTCTTTACATACAGTTCTCTTTCTACATTTATTTTTCCTTCTCTTTAGACATTTGGATACCTACTTAGAAGTTTCTTTCAAAATAACATAACCCAGCTTAGGGCCTACAAAAAACTCCTAAAATTCTATTTATCCTTTTCTGGTTTATGTTCTCTAATGATGATGATCACAACTTTCTATAAATCAAATACTCACACACGAACCTTGTTTCCTAAATCAAACATTCCTAATGGTCCTTGAAATACTCCTTTCCAATGAGTTTTCTAAAGCAACGTGTCTTTCCTGATTTCACGTAAGTATTTTGGAGACACTAAGCCATAAAGTAACTTAGCCACAGTATTAAAAAAGAATTATATTATTTTTTAAGAAAATCGACATGCACAATAGAGTCTCATAAACTGAGGCAGCAAATCCATGAAAAATTTCAGGCAGGTAACACTTCCTTCAAAAGTCTTAGAAGCTTGCTCTTGATGTTCGCCCTTATCTTCCTCTGCATTGTCTTCCTCTCTTTAGCTCCATGGAAAGCACTGTGGCCTTGTTGGCTCATTTTTCTGAATATATTCAGTATCACAACAGCAATGACAAATATTCTCAAAGACTTGCATTTTTTATATTAGCAGTGCTGAAGTGAAGAGAGGTGGCAGGGAAAGAACCACATATACATCACATGGCCACCTGCACGGTATTATTCTATTTTAATTACGGAGAACAAACTTGCAAGAAGCAAGATGTATATCATAAACCTTCAGAAACATTAAATACCAGCTTATAGACAAGTGATTTTAAAACACTGGTACTATTTCTCAGATGACATGATGTCACAAGCACTTTATTATATCTGAACGGTTGCTTTATGATTGCAGTACCTCAGTTACAGTACACACATTACGTCACTGCCACAGTATATAAAATAATTGCAAAGGGATCTAGATGGATTAGAACATTTGGGCAGACATCAATGGCATGAAATTTAACAGGAATAAATTCTGGATTCTGCATTGTGGGATGAATACAAATTGGGAGAGGAGTGTCTGGAGAGCAGCCCTGCAGAAAGGAATCAAGGGGGTGCTGCTTGGTGCTCAGCTCAACACAAGTCACATATGTCATTATTCCAGAAAATCACCTTCTTTGACTTTTATGCAGCGGGCTGTCAAACAAAAACCAAAAACCAAAACCAACTCAAAACCCAGCACTTCCGTTTCAAACAAAAAGCCACCTTCCTTCTCAAGAACTCTCAAAAAATCCAGTTTCCCTATGGGTTAGAAATGTAAAAAATAATCTTATCACGAAAAAAATTTTAAAAATAATAGAAAAAAAAGTTCCTTTAACACATGGCTGTTAGCCACTGGTAGAATGAGTTACTTTGGAACACTGATGTCACCTTTTGGAAAGCTGACCATTCTTTGTGGTGGATAAAATGTTCTTTTGTTATGATATCACCAAATCAATATCAAAATATGCAGAGGTCTAGCCAATTCTTAAGCAAGACAATTTTTTATATCTAACTTGCACTTAGAAGTCACAGAATGGTGGTAAGCAAACATCTTTCAAGTACTTACTAGCATCTTTTTTGTCTGTTATCAGGGTTTATAACCCATCACATGATTCAGGTATAAAAAAAGGTTAACTTCTACACTTTAGATATAGACACATATTATTCCCCTATGAGAGTAGAGGAAGGAGCAGCCTACCAGACTGCTTACTCCATACCAGCTTTTATTGGTTGTTTCATGTATCCCTGGAAACTCTCTCATGTGCAATTGTTTTAGGTGCAAAATATGCAGAGACATTTGCTGTCTGGTGACATTCCAGCATTATTGCACAAAGTGGTTTTGGCCAGCCCTGGAACCAGGCTGAAGAGCAAAACGCTTTTTATTTCCAGTAAGTGTAAATATTCTTCTGAACTAAGGTCCTTCTAAAGCTGCAGAAGGGATGGTACCTAGTCTTACAAAAATAGGATTAGTGGTGGAAAATAACACTTTCGAATGACTAAGAAACTCACCCTCCATCTTACACAGTCTATGCCTGTATTAAGAATGTGTATCCAGCAACATTTCTATTATTAGTTCACATTGGCAAAACACTCAATTTCTCCAATGGCATGGTAATGACCAAAAAATAATGTCTACAAGGCTTTGGTTTTACCAGTAAAATTCTTTATCTGCCAGTGGATTCTTTTCACACAGCTACCCAGGTTGTAGGGCATGCAGAGGTTTCTAGGATTACATGATAAAACAGCAAGAAAGCCTTTCCACCACAATCTACCCTGGTATCACAGACAATGAACCCATAGACCACTAAATCAAATCTTCACTTACAGAGAAAACTATGGGATGGATCTTTATAAAGATAATAGTCAATACTTAGTCTTCCCCTGACATTCAAAGTCCTTTTTCCTTCCTGAACAATCAGAGCAATTAGCAGATTAGAATCAATTTACCATAACAAGACATGTATTTGACCAAACTACACAGACTAAACTGCTGCAGTTCAGATTGCCCAAGACAAAGCACAGTAAAGAACCAGCTCAGACTAACCTCTCAGAATATTGATCCAGAATTTCAGAGCATCAATTTAAAAAAACATAAAACGTTTAGGTCTGTACTTCGGATTAATTTTATCCAAGAATCCACTACGGTAAAGCAGGAATTTTACTTACAGCAAATTACAGCTTTGCCCCATCCCTGTCAGCGTTCAAGGCCAGGCTGGATGGGGCTTTTAGCAGCCTGGTCTAGCAAAAGGTGTCCCTGCCCATGGCAGGGGGGTTGGAACGACATTATCTTGAAGGTCTTTTCCAACCCAAAGCACTCTATGATTCTAAGAGTGCAAACACGTTCAACGAAATCATCAAACCACATTATTTTCATGTGAAAAAATCACAACCCCCCACAGCAATCTATGAAGTACATTATTCTACGTAGACAGACCTATTCTCTCTACAGACAAACCTCCTCCCAGAGTGCCAACAGAGCAGATTGTTCTGCTGCTCCTTTAATATCAGCTCTGGAAGAGGCGATAACCGAAAGGCACATTTGCAGCCTTGTTTCCTCAGTTCATATCTGAAAGCCGGCAGCCCCGGGACACTCACTGCCGAATCCCTTGGCCTGGCTGAGCAGCGCCTCCGAGTCCCCCTGCAGCTCGCCCTGCTCCTGCTCCTGCCCGGCCGGCCCTGCCTCCTCCTCCTGGTCTTGGTCCTGCTCCTGCTCCGCGGGGCTGCCCTTCTTGCCGGCGGGCAGCAGCTGCTCCTCGCCCGCCCGCTCCAGCCCCAGCCAGCTGCCCAGGCCGCGCAACATGGCTCAGGGGCGGCGGCCGCGCTCGGGCCGTGCCGGCGCTGCTGCGGAAACCCGGGCGGCCGCTCCGCGCTCCTTCCGCGTGCGCCACTTCCGCCGGGAGCGGCCGCGGGAAGGGGCGGGCCCGGGCGGAGCGGGGCGCACGGCACCTGTCGCTCCGGGGGTGCCCCGGCAGGTGTGTCCCCGCTTCCCGCGCCGTGTCTGTCTCCGCGCGGCGCTGCCGGGCCGGCGCTCCGAGGTGCTTCACCTGCAGGGCGCTGCTGCGGGGCTGCGCTCCCCCAGGCAGGTGCCGCTCCCGCCCCCCCGGCGGTGCGCTCGGGCTCGGGCTCGGGCTCGGGCTCGGGCGGGAGGAGAGCCGGNGCTCGGGCTCGGCTCCCCCGCGGCGGGCGCTCCTCGTCTGCGCTGCCGGGCTCTGGTCGGAGCAGCCGCCTTTAACACCTACGTAAGTCAGAGGCCTCTCCCTGCTCGGCCGCGGCGCCCCGAGCGCTCCCGTGGTGCGGCACGTTTGGGGTGCAGCGCCCACAAATCCCTGCTGGAGGCGGCAGTTCCTGTAGATAAGGCTGGACAGAGTAATTCGTGTGCCACTTCCCAGAAAAATGATTTCTTCCAGTATTGGCTCTCAGCTCTCCCTCCCCTAACTGTATTTCCCTCATGTTTTACAAGTGACTTACCAGACCACCCCGAGTTTTCTGTACCTATTTCAAGTAAGCGCATTTCCTGAAGCTCTTGGGAAATCGCTGTTTTTGCTAAAATCACAGCGAGCTTTTCATTTTGGTTGCTGTAAGCAAGGTTTAAAAGTTCTCAAGTGGCAGGTACTCAAGATTTATGCCGTTGTTGAAATTATCTCCATTTTCGTGAAAAGAGCTTTGAACATGGCTAGATATCGGTGATGCTAATGTTGACAACTAAGTTGGCTGAGTTCTAAGGGAATAGCATGAAACAGAGGTAGTAGGGTCCAATCTTAAAATTTTTGCTATTAAAAAAATTGCATATTAAATGGCAGGGAAGAGTTAATCTCTGATGTTCCTTTTTCTCCTGAGTTAAATTTGTTTAATGGTTATGGTCATCCTTTTGACCATATTGACAAGCAAATAGTTTATTAATTTGTATTACCAGAAATGTAAGAGCATTGATAACAAGCATTGTTGCATTCCTGAACTCAGTCTCCTGAAGATCCAGGCCTTATGTTATTTCAGTATACTAAAAGGAAGAATTAAAATGTTCATTGACTAGCTACTGCTTCATACCAGCAGCTGAAGAACCACACTGCTTTGATTTATACTGAGGGCCATTACGTGCTGTTGCATGTTGTTTTGGATAAACTGGGTATTTAAATAAGGAAAGATTTTCTTCACCCTAGAGTTCTTGCTCTGTGGTGAGCCATGCTGTTGTTCAAAAATTGTTCTGTGGTTAGCCTCCACAGCCACCTGAATGGAATCTGAATTAGTTTACAGATGTGATACATGTGTCATCCTGTTTCAGATGGGTGGAAAAATGCAGCTTGTAGCTGATGAACATTGGTGCCTTTGTTTGCTAAAATGTGTAAGTAGTAAAAAGTTTTGGAAGTCCTTTTGTGGATTTGGCACCCAGCAGCCCTTTCTGTGTGGAACTGTAAATTAATACCTCGACTCTGGGTGTTGATCAGCCTCATCAGAACCTGTTTATAGTCAACATAGAAGTTTACCTTACACATGGGTATTTAAGCTGGGAGAGATGAATCTTGCTCCCAGGTTCCAAAATGGTCATTTTTATTGTATGTTGCTGAAGGTAATTTCAATTTAGATTCTTTGCAGATTGAGTTGTGATCTTCCCAGACATGAATTTATGTTCATCAGATGTATGTCTTCATTGTTTTAGATTTCCAGCTCAAGGTCTGTGCATGTGTGCTGATTTTCCAATGAAGTACATCCTGGTAACTGGTGGTGTCATCTCGGGCATTGGCAAAGGGATCATTGCAAGCAGCATTGGCACCATTCTGAAATCATGTGGTCTACGTGTCACTGCAATCAAAATTGATCCTTACATAAACATAGATGCTGGAACCTTTTCACCATACGAACATGGTATGAAGATTAGTGCTGTTCCCTTTCACATAAATATTTGTGCTTACGATGATGTGTTTTGGTTTTGTTTTTTAAAACCAATGGTATGGTGTTTACTAGTTGTTTTATCATTATTTTGAGAATTTATTGCTTACTGTGTGTTCTCAAGGGCACTGTCTGCTCTAAGTTGAGAAACAGAAGCCTGTTTTTTTGAAGATACTGTTATGAGCAGATGCTTCCTTTCTCTAAAAGACCACTTTACTGGGAAAATCCTAGCTGTAAGCCTGGTTCAATTAATGCTATCTTCAGTTCAACTTGATTAAAAACCTGTTTTAAATTGTGCTGTAAAACTTACTTGACACTTAAGTCCTTAGCAGTTGCATGAGAATGCTGTTCTCTGGGCATCAGTGCCTTCTAATGTAAGTGCCTTCATGAGAATTAGCTTAAGTTCTCATTTTAGTAAAAAAGAATCTAGTCAAAAACATCAGTGAAGCTTAGAGAGCCTACTGGTGATACAATTTTAAAGTAGATGTATGGTTTGGTTGGTTAGTTCTCTAAGCCACATTGGTTGTATTGACTACTGCTGATGAGTTACAAGACACTGCATTTATAATGTTGAATGTTCCTTCAGCTGTGTGGCTTGTTACTTGTACATTTATTAAAAACAATGGTTTTCTAAGTGCCTTCTGCCAGCAGACATTTCTAATTATTTTTGTGTGTTGGACTTTATTTGCTTACTTATAGTCCACACCAAAATTTTTGGAATTGAAGATAAATATGTGTATCTCCTTAACTGAAAAAACACTACTTTGCTTTTTAAGTAGAGGAAGAGCAGAGCACATCAGACCTCTCTTAAAAAGCAAAATTTACTGCACTTTAAGGAGCACATCTGCTGCTACTTAGGCAGTTGAGTGGGTCATAAGACTCCTGTGACTTGAGATTGGGGGAATGTATTTCATTCGGACCAGGTACAGGGCAGAGGGAACACTATGGCATGTAATTATTTTTTTCACTGAAAATATTCTTGCTGCTTGTGAAGAAACACTGGCTTGCTGGGTGGTACATGGAAGTTACATGAGCCAGAATGATGAGCCTCCTTCGTTAACATATTGACAGAAATATTATTGATGTGATTAATTTAGTGATTTCCAGTTAACTGTAGAGGCTTTTTAATAATATTTTTTTCTTCTTCTCTTGCAAGGCCTGCTTAAGAGAAATGTTGATTCTGCTCTGCTTCTGCTGGCTTAAATGATGGTTTAGTATAGAGGATGTATTAAGTGCCTCACAGAATCAGGCATAATTCTTCCACACTGTTGTACACATTGGGGTGGTTTTTTAGGCTGTTCATTGAAGTGCAGTGTTGTACTTTGGTAGTCCACAGTATACACTTCTGTAGTCCACTTTTTTTTTTTTTTTTTTTTTTGGTGCATTATTCACATAACTTGTTTAGCCATTGATTTATTGGGTCATGGCAGAATATTTACGGTTTTTCTGAAGAGCTTTCCAGCCTTACCTCAAGATCTAGCAACTTTAGTTCTGTCAGAAGTTGACTAGATTCAGAATTTAGAGACTCTTTGGAGGGCTAAGAAAAGTCTGAACCTGAAGAATATTTTCAGTAGATTTTTCAGGGTCAGAAATAACTCTTGCTGTGGACATAGAGAACCAAATATATTGGATGAAACAACCAACTCAGAAATGGTGATCACTTTTGAAGAAGCATTTATGTTCATCGTAACTTTACTCCTGATGCAAGCCTTAATCATTAAAATAGATCCAAACAACAAGGATTTATAGTGAAACACTTTGAACATGTATAATAATTCGTGCTTATAAAACCATAGTTTTTGTCTCCTGCAAGTAAATTAATATTTTATTTGTTGCTGATTTATGATTCCTAGAGATTGTTTTCTTCCAGTGAAGGATTATTGCGCTGTTCAAATGCTGGTTAAGTATTTATGTTGCTTAAGTATTTTGGGAATATAACTTACATTTATTTGCAAAACTGTACGTGTCTGAGGGACGGACATTAGATGTAAAACGAATGACTTGGATATTAAGTCATACAGAATGACAAAGCAGATTGAGTTGCAGTATGGGCTTTGTTGATACATTGTTGTCATATATAATTTAAACATTTTTTCTTCTATTCTAAGATTTTTGTGGTGTTCCTGCTGTGTGTTTAATAATTTTTCTGATTATTTTATTGTTTTTCTGTCTGTTTTCACTTTCTTTTTTCAGGTGAAGTTTTTGTATTGAATGATGGTGGAGAAGTTGACTTAGATTTGGGAAATTATGAGAGATTTTTGGACATCAATCTCTATAAAGATAACAATATCACCACTGGAAAGATATATCAGCATGTCATTAATAAAGAAAGACATGGTGATTATCTGGGAAAAACCGTCCAAGGTAATATTTTTGATTTTGTGGGATACTAGTCCATTCAGTCTTCACAAAAGAAGGGATCAGCTAGAACAGGATGCTTCTTGCTGCACCACCTTACTCCTTTCTATCTTCCAGAAGATATGGGCGTATTCCTGTAGTGTTTGGCTTCTGAGCTCAAGGAAAGAAGAACTAGAGAAAGGACCTAGTAGTTTCCTCTTGGCTTTCTGTTCTCTTTATCCCTTTTGCATGCAAAAATTATTGTATGGGTCTATAATAAGCTATGCTTGCCTTCTGTGGTTTTGTTTTGTAGTTGTTCCACACATTACTGATGCAGTTCAGGAATGGGTAATGAATCAAGCAAAAGTTCCAGTGGATGATGACAAAAAAGAGCCGCAAATCTGTGTCATTGAGGTAAGTATGGAACCTTTTAGGTTGTGTATCTGCAGTGAACACAACGAGCTTGTTTGCTTTCTCTTTGCTCCTTACTGTAAAAAGGTCAGACTGAAGTTTTATGGAGAGCAGAAATTCAGAGAAACGTTTTGTTCTTTGGTTTGTTCTGAAAGGGATAGGCATGGTCTTTTCTCTACAGCTTCCATTTACTTAACTAAATCCACTCTAGAATACGGCTGAAATTGAGCTGCTGAAGAGTTTATTAACTTAGAGAATTAAGGCAGACAGTTACTGTAATGTGAACTGTCTGTTCCAAGATCCAGATGTTTGACTGAAGCTTTATACTGAAAATAGTATTGAGAAAACTTGTGTAATACCTGAAATCTCCTATGGTCAGTAGGAGAGCCGTTCACATTCCAGCTTTCTGTAGAACTTCAAACGTTCATCTTGTTGCTTGTGGTCACGCTTAAAGGAATACATTTGAACAATGTGTAAGTTAGTTTCCCACTTTCCGATGTTATCTTTAAGGTCTTTGTAGGCAACTTTGTTAATCACTTAACCTCCTGATGTTTTGCACAATGGAAACAATGAGTTTTACCCACCCTTAGCAGGGCATTGAGACAACTGAATGAAAGCCAGTAATTGCTTGTATTACTATTACAGCAGAAAATAATGAAAAATGACTATACTTGAGGAATTGTCAGAAGAACGTGTCACAGATCCAATGCCAGAAGTGACCACTGCAATCAATAGTGCCATAAGCTCTATGACCCAGCAGCAGAATTACTCAGTGTTTCTTATGCAGAAGAATCTGCATAGATTGAAGTATACTTAGTATACTATAGATATACTTAGTATAGTATAGATATAGATAAAGATATAGATCTTTTTATGATGTGCATCGTGAGAGTCAAATATTTCATTTAAAATAAATATGAAAAATTAAATGCAAAAGTCGCACCAGAACATTAATAAGTGATGGTCGTATCAGTCCTTTAACTTCAGGTTTGGGGGTTGTTTTGTTTGTTTGTTTTGTTTTTTTGTTACACACTTATGCCTCCAGCCTGATAAAATTATTTTCCTTCAGTACTCTAACAATAATTATAAAATTTTTCTATTGTAAAATCCTGAAGGAGTTAGACTAAACATGTGTGATGTACAAATGTAGTTGTCAGTTTTTCTGGTACTGGATGAACAGAAATATGTAATTCTGTCAAAAGCCACTTGGTGGCATAAAAAGATCATTCTGAAATACATTTCATCAGACTTGCGTGCAAAACTGCTTTATTCAGTGCTTAGTCTACTGTAGCTCTCTGTGTCTTTGAAAGGCATCTGATTTCTGTCTTTATAATTAAATTTCAGCATGGACTTAGTCTTGCATTTTGGTTAGGTAATAAACAATTATTGATGTTGGAAAGCCATGATAATACTGAGAAATGTCTGTCTCTTGTTAATAGCAAATGTTCGTTGATCTGGCAGGAAATAAAGTTTTTCCAGACAAAAATCTTCACATCAGCTTAACTATTGCTTACTGGTTCACCACTTTGAAGGCGGTGTGAAGCATGTATTATTCAGCAGCACCACACATCTTCCCATGGGAAACTTAAGTATGTGGTGTAAAGTGAACATAACAGAACTGGAAAATTGTTTAATGTTTTCCACAAGAAGCAAAATGTGCAGAGTAGATGAAAGCACTTTGTAGAGTATGCTTGCACATTTCAATTGTCAGGGGATTTTTTGAGATAAAAGTTTCAGAAATCATATTGAAATATATAAGACTTTTTTCTTCTTTTGTTTTTGCTTTCTGCCACTCTGACATATCCACTTGCTTTTCAGCTTGGTGGAACAATTGGAGATATTGAAGGAATGCCATTTGTTGAAGCATTTAGACAGTTTCAGTTCAAAGCAAAAAGAGAGAACTTCTGTAATATCCATGTTAGCCTAGTACCACAGGTAAGTTATTAGAATTAATAAAATAAATTTTACTCTATATTGGCTTTGTATTTGTTTACTTGTCTCATTAACCCTTTCATGCTGAAGTTAAGTCAAGACCACTCCTTGTACAGGGCTGAAAGTGTTTTTTCATTTGAACTCTGAATTTTACTTCCCTACTCACTGGGGAAATTTTAGTAAACAAAGGTTTCTAATGATGATAGATTTCACCTTCTACAGATAAAAAGATAATTACTGGCTACAGCTGTGGATTAGAGGATTGAACAGCAATTTGATAGGATTAATTCTGTCTATTTCAGAACAGAATTATTTACTACATCTGAGTGTTCCAAGGACAGTCACTGAAGGCTTTGTGCTGTGTTGGACATTCTCCATTTATTACCCAAATCCAGCTTTTGGAATATTATTCGTCTTCTACCTGAGCCAATTATATGGAAATTTTTCTCTGAAAACAAAAACAACAAAATAAACTTGACCTGAATTGGGACCCTGTGGTTTCTTCACAGTATTTCATTTACAAGTAGTAACAGTAGTGCCATTTCTGTTTCTGGCACTTTATGGCTCTCTTTGGGTATGTTTATTTCCTGCAGATATGAATGCAGGAACTTGCAATGAATTTTCTCTTTTAATCTGTAACTGCTTTGTTAGTAGATATTAGTTGATATTTGAGCTTTCAAAATGTGCCTTTCCAGCCTAATGCTACTGGTGAACAGAAGACAAAACCAACACAGAACAGTGTTCGAGCACTGAGGGGTCTAGGCTTGTCTCCAGATTTGGTGAGTCAATAAATAAAGATTTTTATTTATAGGTTATCTCAAAATGTCCTTGCATTAAACCTGTGTTCAAAGAATAAGCCATAGTCTCTCGGGAGAGACTTCTATAAAAATGCAAAATATGTGCTACATAGCTCCATTAAAGCCACAGGAAATCAAATTACTCAAAATCACTCTAAGCTATCTTAATTCAACTAACTTCTTGGAATGTCTTGGGACTGAAGGCATCGTTTTATAAAAATAATTCTTCACTGCTAAAAATAATTGAAATCTTCAGTTCACTTTGTAGGAAGACTTAGAATGTTTCTGCCTTCTAGTGTTCAGATTTTTTTTTATGCATTATTAAGAAGAAGGAATGTGTATATCCTCAAAAAAGAAAAATGGCTCTTAAGAAGATAGTCACAGAACTAAATTTTGTGTAGTGCTTCTTTCTGGTTTTTTTTTTTTTTGAGTTCTTGCATTTTACATTTATGAATGAGTGTGTTTTTAACTAAAAAACCAATGGATTTGTAAACAGGATATGTGAAAGATATGTTTCATGTCAAATGGTTGTGACATGGTAATTGTAACCAGCTTGTGGAAGGAAAGACTTTTATTAATGTAATGCTGTACTGTATTCCAAGTTTCAGGGCCTGATCTCCAAAATCCCTCTTGAAGTGCTAATTGCATAGGGAAAGATGCAAGTGCTTTTTGAAGGCCTTTAAGGCAATTGCTAGTGCCTGACTTCTCTCTCCCCTCCAAAAAATAAAATACTTTTAAAAGCCTGTTAAGTGGATGTGTGTAATAAAAGGACAACAGACAAACGTAGTCACTGTCTTGCATCTTGTGCCCTTGCCTGGGGCAGTTCTGGGGCTGCCAGGAGCACAGTATCATTTTTGTTTTTTGACTGCTGCTGTTGCACCTGAAGCAGGGACAGATCTCACTCGAGTTGCAGCCTCTTGGCACCCCAATAAAGTTCCTTGGGCGCTGCTTCAGGACAATATTTAAATCGTTGCTGCCAGGGCAGCACATGGGGTAGGCCGTACAGCAGCAGCCAGGAAAGCTTGCTTCGTGACCTGTGCTGCCAGGCTGCCCCAGCTGAGCCTGGCTCACCCTGTTCTGTGGGGTGTTGTGAGTGCCAGATGAACACGCTGGAGCTGCAGAGATCCTGTGCTCTGTTGCAGCACTTTGAGTATGCACTTGTCAGTGCTGCCCTGTTGGATTCGGTTGTTCCTCATCTTCTGTGTGGTGTGTTCCTTTGTGGTGCATCTCTGCTGCTGTTATTGTAGTTCTGTTATTTTCGTGCTGATTCTGATGTTTTTGGTTTCTGTGTCTGCATCAACTTTAAATTTGTGTCCGCAAGATGGACGATAGATTTCGAAGTAGGTTTAGTCATGTGCTCGTACTGTCAAGGTTTATGAATTACACCTTCAGCTTCAAACTGTACCAAATTTGTAAGCATGACTTGTGCTTAAGTGAATAGAATGTACAAATTGTTTCCTGATTACATTTTGATTTAAGCGTGCACTAATTTTCCCTTATACTTGGCATTTTTTTCTGTTTCTGGAATTACTTGTGAGGGCAGGGTAAGTTAATTAGACTCCATCAATATCAGTGTAGCTAAGCTGCATTAGCCAGGTGATCAAAGGTCAGACACAAGTTTGAGCAAAAGGGCTTGATGAATTAAGCAGTTGAATTTGCTAGAAAGATGGGGAAAGTAATGAACCAGTCTTGTAACAGGATCATCCTACTTTCTGTTATACTTTCAGGTTCCAAAATAACTTAAGGTAGAAGACTGAGTAATCAATAGGCACCTTGATAGAGCAGTTCTGCATTTTGAACTAGTTACCTGGAGTTACATAATGTAAAAAAAGAGCCCATCCAACAGAGAGTAAAGCATACAATTATTTTCTTCATTGATTAAAAATTATCAGTATTTTTGAAAATTACTGGGGTTTAAATGTATCAGCAAAATGCTTGCAGAATAATTGCATCAGTAAAAACTCCATACAATTATGAGTTAGTTTCCTCTTCTTTGACCTCCTTTTTGTCATGATGTGTAAATTGAAAAGATGCTGAAGTACTGAAATACTCATGCGTGTAAGCTAAGTTTTTTTGCTCTCATTATAAATATTATCTTACTGGTAAGATTACAATATTCCTTTTGATTCATCATATCCGTACTTACAGAGCTGCTAGACTTCAGGTAGAGTGTTACAATAGTAGCTGCAAGAAAGGAGAACATGAGGAAGCAGCTCCTCATTACAGAAAATGCCAATGAAAGATGAATGAAAATGGGTCAATATGGGCAGGTGACTGATTTACTTCTGCTTTGCTAGGAAGTATTTGTGAGCTATGATACATCACAGAACTCCAAAAGAGGGGAAAGAGTGAAAAAAAAGGTGCATTTGTTTGTGCTCTGCTTCCAAAGGAGATGAATTTCTCTATGAAGTATTGAGGATCTTCTGTTAGTTTACTTAGTAAATATTTGAAGTTTTTCTTTCTGTTATGACAGATAGTCTGCAGAAGTGCAAAACCTATAGAGATGGCTGTGAAGGAGAAGATTTCCATGTTTTGTCATGTGGAGCCTGAGCAGGTCTGTACTTGAATATTACATGTGGGAAAGTATACAAATATTTCTGTGCATTTCTCTTTTCAACTTAAGACTGCTTCGTTTATATGTAATTGTTTTTATAATTTTTATCTTTCTATTATGGATGCTATAGCATTTTCAAAATATCAGAGTATATATGTTAAGTTTTATGTCAAATGGTAATTAACAATTAAAGTGCATGTTGTGTAAAAGCCAATAAAAGGAGGAGATTTTGAGTGCATGGTTAGTTGTTATACACAGCATGAAACTGTACAGTTTTCACAGCTGTGGCTGGTTTTATTCATTATTTATTATTATGTATTTATTACCCATAAATCATCTCAGGTGTTTATAATAATGGATAAACGAAGTGTGGTTAAAGCTGGGTGATTTTCTTATGTCCACAGATGGTCACAGCCACATGAACATTCTTACTGTGGTAATATGTAATAGGCCTTTAACATGCATGTGCTGTGTAGTTATATATCCTTTTGTAATTCATGCGTGATTTTTCCCTTAATAGTTTGCAATTAATTGCTGTTCAAATATTAATTTTGATTTATCAACTGCTCTTTAGTATTTTTGCAAGTGAGAGCATTTTACTCTTCAATGTAATGGATAATACTAAAGGTAGAACAGATGCAAGTAGTTATGTGGCATTTCAAATTGAGTGGGCACATAGAGAGGCATGGGGCAGCATGCACACGTACAAAGTTATGTGATGAGCAGAAGCAGCTCAAGGGTAACAAAGCGAGTATCCTCTGCTGCTTGTATCTGTCAGGGAACACTTGTGCTCAGGATTCTGAGCTTAATTGCTGGCAGCTTGGATGCAGTTTATAAATGTGTTCTTAACAAAAAGGTCCTTCAATGGACTGTACTCAGTAATTACATAGCCTAGTTCACTAATAGAATACATTTAGGAGGTTTTATCACAACCAAATTTGGTCTGTTTTGTTAGGTTTAATTTGTTTTCTTGCTTTCATGGGTAATACTCTTCAAATTTGTGAGAGGAGAGGAAGTGCTAGCAAGCATGAGTCCTTCTGGGGCCAGATGTTTACATTAAAACTGGTGCATTGATAGGCTTGACAAGCCTGTATGATGTTATGAAGGAGTCAAGTTAATATTATGTCCTTATGTTATGATGTTATTTTTGCTTTTTGAGTAGCTTTTTTCTTGTAGATTTAATGGAACCTTAAATATTAGCTATGCTGTCCTGCTCATTCAGAAGGAAAGTATTTAAAAATCAGAATCTGTGTAGAATAAAAAAATGCATGTAATATCCAAAAATAGAATGAATGTTTCCTATAAAAATTTATGAACGTTTTTTTATGTTCTGCATTTTTCTGTTAGGTGATATTTATTCATGATGTTTCTTCTACTTACCGAGTACCAATCCTATTGGAGGAGCAAGGCATCATTAAGTATTTTAAACAGAGGCTAAATTTACCTATTGATGACCATCCGAGTGATCTTCTAATGAAGTGGAAGAAAATGGCTTGCAGGTACTCTACATCCTGCTGCTTTCTCTGGAAGTGCTCTAATTCAAGTTTTTAGCTGTTATGAAGTCACCAAACTGGACAGGGGATAGTGCTGATCAACAGCTGTGAATGATCTGGGTTTAAAACCATTGGCAGTTCAGAAATTGTAGGAGATATTTTGTGGAGTTAAAGGAAAGCAAACACTGGTAAAATGGGTTTTTTTGGTGAAATTTGGTGTAGTAACTGAAGAACTTGTTTTTGTCAGATACGAAAGGTTGCTGAAGGTGTGTTCCATAGCTCTCGTTGGCAAGTACACAAAACTAAGTGACTGCTATGCATCTGTTTTCAAAGCTCTGGAACACTCTGCGCTGGCAATTAATTACAAACTGGATTTAATGGTGAGGATATTTCTGGTTTTTGCTTTCAAAGATACTTTGTATCTACTATTGTATCACTCTGTGGTAACCTGCTAGTTCCCGTCCTGTGAGGCAGTTTTAATTCATGTGAAAATTAGAAAATGAGTCATGCAGATAAATACAGACTGGCCAAGCATCTCATTTTTTAAAAGAAGTATTTACAGATTTAATTATTTTATTTGTAACTAAACTTATCTGAAAGGAACACTGAAGTTACCCAAAACTGGATCTGATGAAAAAGCAGACTTTGTCTGCAAATTTGTATTTACTATCAAAGTTAGATTTCACTTGTTTTCATGACACGTGGTTTTATGGTAGACTTGTCAGTCCTGGGTTAACAGTTTGATTCAATGATCTTAGAGATCCTGTCCAATCTAATTATTCTATGACTAGAAAAGGGCAAATGTATCAGTCTTTAAAAAAAAGCAAAAATTAGGATTTGGGGAAATGGCAGGTGGTCAGCCTTTCCTTGTTCCTTAAAAAATTATTACCAAATACTCCAAAAAGTTGTTTCTGTGTGCATGAAAAAATAAGAAAGATGGAACAGCCGGAATTGATCCATGGAGATTTTTAGATCGTGACTGGAAATGACCCTAAGCAGCCTGCTCTAATTTGACTTGCTTTGATCAGGGAGTGGGGCTTGAGACTCCCCAAGGTCCTTTTTGGCATACATGATTTCACTGTAGTGTGTCGTACTCACAGCAGGAAATTTTTATGATAGGAAAAATAGCTTTATGCACAGCAAGCTTCTTATGCTGCTGGTCTTAAGTTTGGTGGGGCTTCTGCATTAACAAGCATGAGAACTGGTGGTTGCTGAGCTCCAGTGCAGTGTTGAAATGTTAACAGACACAGCTCCCACTGTACTTACCTGCATGTCCAAACCTCCTTTTAGTGTTTATGCCCAAAGGCTCTCAGTATGATCCCATGCTCTGAAGGAACTGCTTAATCTGAATGATAAAGTGTTGATACTTCTTGAACTGATAAATATGCCTCCTCATTATGTTTGGCAAGGAGTATGCAATTAACTCCAGCTGTCGTTAGTTTCTCCTTCCAAACTTGCAATATCACAGTGTCCTTTTAGTTGATCCTGTAATATTCTTCTAGTATAGAATAGCAACATTCAAAAGTAGTTACTTTTCTGTTGTATTTTTGATGCCTTCTGGAATGTGGAAAAAGTAGAAAATATTTGCTAGAAAGCAGTTCTGTCTGGGAAACTTTCAGCAATCTCCTTGTCAGTTGCATTTCTCTGCACACAGGTGAGTTCTGCCATTTCAGATTGTGGGAATTAACAGCAGGTCAGCAAGCCTGTCTGAGTCTGACATTGGTCTCAGCACAGTCCATTTCTACCTGTGAGAAATCTAGTCGAGAGAAGCAAGAAATTCAAAACAATAGAGGGAGTAAACAGCAACACAGCTGCAGCTGGTGTTTTGTTTAGATTCTTGAGATGTCTATGTTGTAGATAACTAATAATAGCATAGTGTAGTTAAAATAGCCAGTGAATCTACTGTAGTAGTTGAGCAACCAATAGACAACTAACACGAATGATAAACATACAAAAGTGTATATATATGGCACTAACTCTTAGCATAAATGCTTTTTGCCTGCACTTTATGCTAGAATTAGTGTGTGTCGTGCGTCCGCCTCAACTGCGACATCAGATGATCTCATTTTTATGGAGGATGGACTCTACATCAGGATGTGGTTAATTATGTTAATCTGAGAAAAAGACTGGCAAAACCCAGAATCAGACTCTAATCTTTTGTGTCCCCGTTGCAGTACATCATCCCCTCACTTCACTCTAGTGGTACCTCAGGAGCTGTGCTTTTAAATGGCACTAGAGGTTCTAATGCAGTATTTTTGGTAGGGCATAGATAATGAGTTTGTCTCCCTTTCTACCCAAGAGTCCCCAGGAACGCCTTCCTCACAGTGCAGAAATAAGTCTCATAATAAGATTGGATAAGCTGTGGCCCCAAAAGCCAGGAAAGCAGAAGTCCTGGCCACATTCCATTGGGATAACAGGATAAGGTCAGCGCCCCTCCTTGTTTGGTCCTGCTTGCCATAGGAAGATAACCTGGGTTCACAGTTACAAAGCATTCTGCTTATGTGGAGGGTGCCAAACAGGGCTGTAGGCAGGCAGAACCCCTGAGCTATGTGCAAAGAAAGGGGCACAGATTGCTGCAATTTGATCAAACACTTGGTCTTAGAAGCAAATACGGGGTCTTCAGTGAAGCTGTTACAGGTTTATTGGTAAATTCATTTGAAACTCTTAATAATTTCTCTTACTGCTTGATTATATACTGTCTGCTGCTCTTTCTGTGGAAGAAGAGACCATTTAATTGCATATTTTTCTTTATTAGTACATAGATTCAACAGAACTTGAACGTTCTACGGAAGCAGAGAATTCAGTGAAATATCACCAGGCATGGCACAAACTATGCAAAGCAGAGTAAGTGACATTGGGCATTCTGTATCCCAAATGCAGACCGTGGTATTTATTTCATGTGATGAAAAATGCTTCAATAAATCAAATAATTTCTCAGTGCATCCAAACTCCTGTTACTTACATGAAAGGATAGATTGCATAGCTAGTGACAAGCTTCAGCATATCCTCAAACTCTACCTACTATCTTTGGACAAGTTATGGTTCTGAGGTTGTTGGTTTAGGATTTTGGGTTTTTTTGTTGTTGTTTTGCTTTTTGAGATATCTGGACTTTCTTTACTGTGTAGGTCAGTTGACAAAGGTTTTTGGTTGTCAACATGCAGCATAGTGAGAGGTGCTTGTAAATGCTAGTGACACTCTGCAAATGTCTCTGTTAAGGATCATTGCCATGATTTCAATTTGTATTTGTAAAGAGATGTTGTTTCTTGTCTAGATGCATTTAATTTTTTTGGTATTAGAAGATCTAAACTTCAGGTGTTAAGATTCTAAGTAGTGAATATGCAGCTAGTTTATTTGAGCAATATTTATTTAAGCAGTGGGAATTTCACTGTGAAGTGTGATATTGGTCATGAGAATTGGGGTGGGTAGATGAAACAAATCTCCAAACTTAGAGTTAATTTCTTTGTATTCTGAATGGTTATAAAACATGCCTTTCATGCATTGTGCTTGCTTACTTATGATCCCCAAAATCTTCAAGTTGTATGGATTCCTCTGCTGGCTTGATTCTTTATGTTGGTTCTGTTATATATTGTTGTCATTATAGTGGCATTCTGGTCCCAGGAGGTTTTGGAATTAGGGGAACAGAAGGCAAACTCCAAGCTATCTCCTGGGCAAGAACGAAGAAAAAACCTTTTCTTGGTAAGATCATTAGAGTGAGAAATGACTGTGTTTAGGAGATGTATAGCAAGCTAATTGATTTGATTAAAAAAACCCTCCAAAAATGCAACCCCCACATTAAGGAAGGATCCTGTCTTAGGATGTTGTGATGTTGTGACTATCTGCCATGTAAAGAATCCCCAGGATCATAGTCCTGTACCACATCAGCTGTGTAAGGAAGATAAAAAAGACAATCCCTTCTACAAATGTTTTATTTGCATGTACAGAAATGGAGAGTCTTTGCTTCTCATTGTTATTAAATAAGTATAATTCTCTCTATTAAACAGTGTGCAGAAAACACAGGTGTATTTGGATCACTTTCACTATATTAAATTTTTTTTTTTTTTGATTTACTGGTATATCTTATTACGGTAAAGTCCAAAGACGTCATCTGGCCTATAAGCTAAGTGCTGTTTGTGTAAGTGCCTCTGGGGCTTTGCTTCCTACTCCACATTTCTTTCTTTTTTTTAAGTGTCTAAGTAGTTGCCAAAGCAAAGTTTGAATCTGGATATACCCAGGCTTTCAGCTTCTGTTTGTCTTTGCAGTAATTAATGGTAAAATAGATGAGAGGAAAAATACATCTTTGAAAGGACTTAAAGTGAATAATTGTGTCACATGTATTTATTGTGTGCCGAGTTTGAAGTGTGAATTTTACATTGAGCAGCCACTTTTGGTTTAGCTTTTTATAAGTCTGTATATATGCAATGAATACCAGGATTTCAAAGCAGTCAGGTTTAAGACAGATATAGTCAGTCCTACTCTTTGCCCTGGAAAATTCTGGAGTTTTTGTTTTCTCTTCTAGGAGTTTGCCTGGGAATGCAGTTGGCAGTTGTGGAATTCGCGAGAAACTGTTTGAATTGGGAAGGTGAGCTCAGTATGCTAGTGTGAATATGATTTGTTTAGAATAATTTTTATTCTCTGTGTGAAATGTATGTCTATTATTCGAACTGTTTACAGATCCTGTGATTGTTAGATACTTAGCTCTTGCAGCAAGGTCATTTTCAGCTAAGTACCCTGTGCTACCTCTCTGTGCAAGGGAGTAAGAACTCTTTGAAATGCAGATTGCTTGAAACCTACTTCTTGATCTGAAGAGTGTAGAAGAAAGTGTGCTTAGAGTTCACCTCTGTAGTCTCTTTCTGAAGTGTGCAGGTGGTGAGGAGTGAGAAGTGGTTTTCTCACTTGCCTTCATTTCCCAGAGTAGCCAAACAAGAGCCATTGCAGTAGTAGTATGAAGAGATATAAATTATCAATGAATTTCTAGTACTAAGAGCTGAGAGGAAAGTGTTTTGGAAAGCAGGAAAGGGAACATATGTGTATGAGGTCATATGCTTCTTGTGGTTGCTTCAAAAGTGGTGCAGGATGCATTTCAACACATGAGATTGTAACATAAATATGGATAAGCCCTGAAATGCCACAGAGCTGTTATGAGTTTGTAGTGCATGTAGAGCAAATGTACTGTGTTTACTTTGAACTTTTATTCCAGATGCAAATTCTACAGAATTTGACCCAGACACAAAAAACCCTGTTGTAAGTACTGTTTTTTTCCTGCATATGTTTTGTGAACATACATCTTTGTTAAAAAGGGAGTTACCTCTGTGTTAGTTAAAATCTATCTATATTTTTATGTGGTAGGACACGAGATGGTATCTGCTATCCTTACTCAGTATTGTTTAAAGGGTATTTTCTTTTGATAGTCTCCTGCCATTGCCTATTTGCTTCTGTGAATTGCCTTAGCTTTATTTTTGTAATTTTTCTAATAGTTTCCTTGTCTGTAAACTCATGCTGGGAGTAGACAATAATGATTAGGTTGGCTTTACTAGGGAATAAAATTTAAAAGGGAGCTGAAAAGTCTAGCACAAAGCTATTACCAAGATAAAATTTTATATGACAAGATAAGGATTAAATGGAAATGGGTTAAAAAATACTTTTATTTCCTTTATATATGTAGTATAAATAACCACTACCATCCTCCCCATGCGTCTTACGGTCCTCCTTTTGACAAAAATTTCAGTACCCCAGATATGCAGGGCTCTCTGCATCATAGGCTGATGGGAGGATTTTAGAGTGGATTTATTACATTATTAATGTAGTAAAACTTAAAAGTGATCAGTGAAAGAGGGTTTTTAAGAAAATGAAAAAGGACATAAATAGGAGAAATAAAGCAATTATCTTGGTGTGAGATGTAAACATCTGCTCTAGTGACAAATTAGGTGAGTTGCTCACAGTGACCTACTGGTTCTGTATGTATTTCCTTCAAGAGAATTTTATTGGGTTTTGCGAGTAAAACACACTTTTTTTCATGTCAGCTTAGTCTGAAATGTGCAAATAGGAGAGTTTTTACAGCATTTTCCCTGTTTGTTGAAGTTGCTTGTTTGCATAGGAAAGATAATCTAGTCTGAATTTTTGAAGGTAGATTAAAGACCTTCAGAGTTTCAGTGTGAGACTTGCTGCTAAAACTTGGTAGTGTTGGAGAAGTCCTCAGGTGAGTGAAGGTAAACTTGGCTTTTGGCATCAAATTTGTGGCCTTGCTATAGTTAGAGGTCTCTTCGTCCTTGAGTGTGTGCAAAGATGTACTCTTTCACTGCAGGGGTCAAGTTCATAATAGCACTATATTGTAAAATGTGGAAGATGTTGAAAGCTTCCTGTAAAATTTTAGGTTGTAAGAAGGGAGAACCTGAAGACTGATTCTGGGGCATCCTTGTTTCTAGAGCTTTTTGAGTGCCAGTTTTATGTAATTGTATTTAACTGGGTGATTTGCAGTTTGTATTCAAGGGCAAGTGAGGTGGACATAAAGTTAAGAAAGTAATGGAATGAATGTCTGTGTCATAGAAGATTAATACATTGTTTACAATGGAAGTTTTATCATTGCAGTATGTATAATGGATATTCTGTTTTTCTGAGCTACATTAAGGTTCTGAAATTGGTTATTGACAGTCATATTTCAGCATCTTAATCTGATCTTTGACACTTCAGTTCTGGACAAGAAATAGATATAGATCATTCCAAGTGGGAGATTTGCACTACCAATAATTAGAGCTGCTAAATAATCTGCCTTAGCAGAGTCCATCTTGTGCTGAAAGCTGTTTAGATATTCTAAATAATCAATAAAAACAATTGGAAGAGAAGCAGATTACTGAAGCTTGTGAACTGGCAAACTGATGTAGGTGTTTCATTATCCACGAAAGTTAATTAGAATATATATATATTATATATATTAGAATAGAATATATATAGAATATTATATTAGAATATATATATCGGCACTGATACTATGTTGTGATGCCACTGTGTGCTACCTTAGGACTGAAGCAGTGTACTTTTCTTTTGGTTTCCCCTCCTTTGGAAACTGTAGAGGGAGAAGAAAGGTACTGGTGAGGCAGTAGTTACATTTCCTTTTATTTTTTAAAAAAGAGACAAAACTTGAAACATAGTTTGGCAGGAGAACTGAATGGCATCATAAAATATGCAGCTACTTATATTGCTTCTTAATTTGCTAAGCATTCAGGTGCTGAGAACTGTACTACTGAAGTTGATATTTTCATCTAAAGTACTTAGAAAATATTTTGGTCTCTTTTGTTTCCCTTTATTGTCTGCATCTATGGAACCTTTTTGTTGCAAATAAAAACTACAATTATGAAATACTCACGCAACTCAGTATTACACAGAATCACAGAATCATTTAGGTTGGAGAAGACCTCCAAGATCATCAAACCCAACCTTAAACCAAATACGACCTTGTCAACTAAACCATGGCCCTAAGTACCACATACAATCATGTCTTGAACACCTCCGGAGATGATGACCCCACCACATCCCCGGGCAGCCCATTCCAATGCTTAACAACCCTTTCAGTTAAGAAATTATTCCTGATTTCCAACCTGAAGCTCCTGTGGCACAGCTTGAGACCATTTCCTCTCATCTTGTCGCTGACTGCCTGAGAGAAGAGCCCGATCCCCATCTGGCTACAACCTGCTGTCAGGCAGTTGTAGAGAGTGATAAGGTCACTCCTGAGCCTCCTTTCCTCTAGGATAAACACCAGCTCCCTCAGCACCTCCATACAGGACTTGTGCTCCAGACACCTTCATCAGCTCTGTTGCCCTTTTCTGAACGTGCTTCATCACTTCATGTTATTTTCCCCAGGCCAGCTTTCCAGCCACTCTTCCCCAAGCCTGGAGTGTTGCCGTAGTTCAGTAGGGAAGATGAGGGAGGTAATGTGAGCTCTGAGCACAGCCCAAGTTCTTGTTCTCATCTTGGTTAATTATTTGCAGTTGATGTTCCCATTATGTATTTTTAAGCTTTCTGCTTTGCTTTCTAGCCTTTTTAAAATTTTTAGTATTCTTTGCAGGAGGATGGCTGTTCAGAAAAGTAACGCATTTGCTTGAGCGTAGAGCTTGGTATGAATTTTCTCATGCAAATGGTAATTTCAAAAATAACTCCTTTAAAAGGGAAAGTGTATAGTCTGAACTGCTAGTGAAGTGGATTCGCTGGATGGATGAAGAGTTATTTGTTTTGTTCCATTTCCCTCATCTTCCTCTGCTATTAAACTTAGATTTTCTTTTTTTTTTATGATCCTTTAAATTATGTTCTTTGTCAATTATTTTGCAACTACATCTAGTACTATTCTGAAAGAAAAAAAGACTGCTTCTCTAAATAATTTTCCTTCTTTTTAAATTAAAAAAGCTAATTTTAATTGTGACCGTTGTTCTTCATGACTGATTACACCTTGTATAGGATCGTGAACCTGAACTTATGTCACTGGGTAAAATAACTGCATTTTCTATATATTCAAGAAATTGTGCAGAAGTGTATTCTGCCAGTAGGTGACACTCTTAAAACATGTTAGTTTCCTAGTGCCCATGTTTCCTATGCAGGATGTCAGTAAACTGATTGAATTCCAAAATTTCTAAGGTTGTCTAAGAGATGAAAAACAATGTATGTCTCACACATGCAAAAGCACCTCTTAAAATTCTGTGATTGTACTTAGGTGTGTGTGTAAAGTCGCTAGTGGAGCTTAGCATAATGTGCATGTAGTGTATTTACTTTTGGAATCATAGCATGTTGTTTGTTTAGAATATTTTCAATGACCAGGAAAAAAAGTGATAAATATTATTTTCTTTCTTCCAAGAAATAATCCATTTCAACAACTAAAGGGCTTTTGTAAAAGAATGGCCTGGGAGCATGTTAGGACATTCATAGCATGTTTAAAGATCTTATATTTTAAGGCTTCTATTCATGCATCACTGTTGTGGAGTACTTTATTACTCATTTCATGGAGGAGAAATTCAGGGATAGGAACCACAGTAGTATGGGATCTTGAATGCACTTGACAGGCTTTGTAATTAAGCTGAATCTTTAAGTCCTTAAGTAACTCTGAGATCTAAGTGATTTATCGAGATAATGGATGATGTTGGTGTTAAAATTCAGTCCAAAATTCATTATCTGATAGGATTAGTGCCTAATCCACTGATTACTTGTCTTCAAAATGTCCGTTCTTCATATTTCTGTTTCACTAATTTCTTCTTGAAGTAAATAGTAATGCCCATGAATCACATGTGTGAAAACACATCTGTTACAGGAATCATGCAGTGAAAAGCTTAAGACTGCACCAAATAAAGCTAATGAATTTTAACTACACCAACAGTTTATAGATATCCTTATGTGTTCCCATTTACAGAGTCATAACAAAAAAAGTACATACGTACGTAAGTATAATTTAAAATGAGCATCTAATGTTGCAGTTATCAGACTCGGCATTGTTGCATTGCTATTGAAAATAAGTACTTCATTTTCTAAAAGTTTGAACTGCTTGTTGTATTTATCTTTTGTGAATGATGAAACTGAACTGGGAGGAGAATTAGATAGTATACACTAGTAAACACTCCTGAAATGGAATGCTGCACCTTTCTTATTGTGTGTTTTGGAAACTGTGTGATTTGAATTTCTCTGGAGGTCCAAATAATAGCCCAGGTAAGGCAGGATTTGTTAAATAACATCTCAAATGTAGCGTGAAATAGAAACAGTAGTTCTGAACTAGTTGGGAAGGCATTTTAGCTGGAATGTGTGGTTGGTGACTGTGGAGGAAACACAAAACAGACATACTGTGTTATCTCTTAAATCTTTATTCCATATGCTTTAAAATAATAACAAATCTGTGGGTTTAGATGTACGCATAATGTAAACAAATGCCAGGCTCTTCAAAGCAGTGATACTCGCTCTTGCAGATGCCTCACTGTCCTGTACTGGTTATCCTTTTTACAATCATCATAAACTCATCAAAGCTGACAGATCCATCCTTATTTTTGTCCAACGATTTAATTATGTTATCAAGTGAGAATTGATCCTGTTTTTATAGGACAAGAAATTAAAAAAAAAAAAAAAGAGAGAGAACAAAATAATTAGATCGTCATGAGCATTTTTCTGTGAAGAATATTGCCAAGAAGTGACTCAGTCAATAGCAGTCAGTAACACTTGAAGGTGTTACTGGTGGTACTGTATTTTCTAGTTTGACTGGTTAAACTAGTAGGACAGTGTCTGCTATTGCCTGCCAAAAATGTTAACAAAGATATATAACCATATGAGAAATATGAAGTATTACTCAGATGGGTTACTTCAGCCTTCTGGGTAAATTTAGAATATGGGAAATGGGACAGGTGAAATAGCTGCAGCAGGTACATAATCACCAGTAAAAATTAGTATGCGTACCACCTACTCCTTTGTTAGATACTAAATTGGGCCCTGCATGCACTATTTGAAAACATATTGCTGCTTTCTTTGTGCTTTGGGGCAGGATCTGAGGGTCTCTTTCCCTCACTTTTCCCCCTCTTTAGTAGGAATACTGTATACATTGTTGAAAAAAGTCTTGCTAATGTATTAAATCTAGTTTAGATTATTAGCTTCTTTTATTTGTTGTGTCTGGTAAGAGTGCATGTAGCATCCTGATGTAGTGAATATTCTGATAACAGCCCTGATCAGGTTAATTCAATAATAGAAACCAAATTTGGAGTTATAATTTAAATTCTAAAATTGTTTTCTTTTTTTTCATACCATATATCTCTACATGTTTTATAACGTCCTGTTATGTTTTGATATTGATTTATTATGGTGCCATAAATGTCTGCAAACACTCGTTGCTTGAAAATGTCTGAGGTCCAGACAGAAAACATCAGTATTGCTTTTTTCTGAACAGTTCCATTTCCACATATCTGGGAAAATGGGTATGATGCTGAATTGTCTTCAGCTAATATAAAAAGCATTATATTTCTGAATTTGCCATCGCATTTCTATTAATTTTTGGTAATTAATTTATAAGCTGTCTTTTAAGGCAAAGAAAAAACCCTTTGTGTTTTATTAGGATTTTTTGAGGAGTCATTAATAAGCCATTTCATGTTAATTGAAATGACTAAATTGGTTTACTGTAGTTCTCAAAATACTGTATTTTTCTATGGGAGTGCCACTTATTTCAGACCTACAGCAAAAATTGCTTTTGTGAGATATACAAAACACAGTATTTAAAGATTTGTCTAGCAAAAGAATCTAAAATGAGTCCTAATGCAGTTCAGGAAAGATTTGGCAGAGAATATATATAAAATCAGAACATAGATTTTTTTCTAGCTACAGTAAAGGGGTATTTCTCTCTCTAGCTTGGTGGCATCTCTTTTCTTTACTTGGCATCATTCTGGAATGGCAAAACTTCTTTTGTTTTGTGATGGTGGTAATTTACCCTAGATAGAAATTGGCTGAGGTCTCTTGTGTTCTGCTGTTTTACTTGGTTTTTTTCCCTATATATTTTCTAGATTCAAGATTAATTATTTAGACTGAAATGAAAAATATTTTACGAGATTCAGGTACAATATTTTGGGTGAAATTTGGCTTGCATTAAAAAAAAACCGAAACAAAACACCAAACCCAAAGAGAACAGCTTATTTGATTTTTGCGTTTTGTTTCACTTCTGTGCTCAAATATCTGTTTGGAGCTATGGTTCATTAATGTAAATGAAGTTTTATAAGCCAAACCTTATTTAAGAATTATTTATGGATTTAGTGAACCCATTTGGGCACAGTAATCTGCCCTGAACGTCATTGCCTGTATTTCCTTTTTCTTGTGCATTTCATGGAGGCGCTGTGAATACAATGGGAGCAAAACTTACCTTTAGGTACTGTGCAAATTGATTCTGAAGGAGATTCTTCAGCCCACCAATGGACAGTGCACTGGTGCTGCCCTCCTGTAAAGCATACTGGGTAAAATACTTCAGAAGGTTTTCGTTGAGTAAATGTTCCATGTTTCTCAGATGTTGTCTTGAAAAATAACTGCAAAAAAAGTGGACAATAACAATCAGAATTTGAAATATATCTGATCTCTCTTCATTGTTTAATTNTTTTTTTATGTTATAAAAAGAGAAAATATACTCCTTTTTTAAAAAAAAAAAAAAAAAAAAAAAAAAAGAGAGAGAACAAAATAATTAGATCGTCATGAGCATTTTTCTGTGAAGAATATTGCCAAGAAGTGACTCAGTCAATAGCAGTCAGTAACACTTGAAGGTGTTACTGGTGGTACTGTATTTTCTAGTTTGACTGGTTAAACTAGTAGGACAGTGTCTGCTATTGCCTGCCAAAAATGTTAACAAAGATATATAACCATATGAGAAATATGAAGTATTACTCAGATGGGTTACTTCAGCCTTCTGGGTAAATTTAGAATATGGGAAATGGGACAGGTGAAATAGCTGCAGCAGGTACATAATCACCAGTAAAAATTAGTATGCATACCACCTACTCCTTTGTTAGATACTAAATTGGGCCCTGCATGCACTATTTGAAAACATATTGCTGCTTTCTTTGTGCTTTGGGGCAGGATCTGAGGGTCNGTTAACAAAGATATATAACCATATAAGAAATATGAAGTATTACTCGGGTTACTTCAGTCTTCTGGGTAAATTTCGAATATGGGAAATGGGACAGGTGAAATAGCTGCAGCAGGTACATAATCACCAGTAAAAATTAGTATGCATACCACCTACTCCTTTGTTAGATACTAAATTGGGCCCTGCATGCACTATTTGAAAACATATTGCTGCTTTCTTTGTGCTTTGGGGCAGGATCTGAGGGTCTCTTTCCCTCACTTTTCCCCCTCTTTAGTAGGAATACTGTATACATTGTTGAAAAAAGTCTTGCTAATGTATTAAATCTAGTTTAGATTATTAGCTTCTTTTATTTGTTGTGTCTGGTAAGAGTGCATGTAGCATCCTGATGTAGTGAATATTCTGATAACAGCCCTGATCAGGTTAATTCAATAATAGAAACCAAATTTGGAGTTATAATTTAAATTCTAAAATTGTTTTCTTTTTTTTCATACCATATATCTCTACATGTTTTATAACGTCCTGTTATGTTTTGATATTGATTTATTATGGTGCCATAAATGTCTGCAAACACTCGTTGCTTGAAAATGTCTGAGGTCCAGACAGAAAACATCAGTATTGCTTTTTTCTGAACAGTTCCATTTCCACATATCTGGGAAAATGGGTATGATGCTGAATTGTCTTCAGCTAATATAAAAAGCATTATATTTCTGAATTTGCCATCGCATTTCTATTAATTTTTGGTAATTAATTTATAAGCTGTCTTTTAAGGCAAAGAAAAAACCCTTTGTGTTTTATTAGGATTTTTTGAGGAGTCATTAATAAGCCATTTCATGTTAATTGAAATGACTAAATTGGTTTACTGTAGTTCTCAAAATACTGTATTTTTCTATGGGAGTGCCACTTATTTCAGACCTACAGCAAAAATTGCTTTTGTGAGATATACAAAACACAGTATTTAAAGATTTGTCTAGCAAAAGAATCTAAAATGAGTCCTAATGCAGTTCAGGAAAGATTTGGCAGAGAATATATATAAAATCAGAACATAGATTTTTTTCTAGCTACAGTAAAGGGGTATTTCTCTCTCTAGCTTGGTGGCATCTCTTTTCTTTACTTGGCATCATTCTGGAATGGCAAAACTTCTTTTGTTTTGTGATGGTGGTAATTTACCCTAGATAGAAATTGGCTGAGGTCTCTTGTGTTCTGCTGTTTTACTTGGTTTTTTTCCCTATATATTTTCTAGATTCAAGATTAATTATTTAGACTGAAATGAAAAATATTTTACGAGATTCAGGTACAATATTTTGGGTGAAATTTGGCTTGCATTAAAAAAAAACCGAAACAAAACACCAAACCCAAAGAGAACAGCTTATTTGATTTTTGCGTTTTGTTTCACTTCTGTGCTCAAATATCTGTTTGGAGCTATGGTTCATTAATGTAAATGAAGTTTTATAAGCCAAACCTTATTTAAGAATTATTTATGGATTTAGTGAACCCATTTGGGCACAGTAATCTGCCCTGAACGTCATTGCCTGTATTTCCTTTTTCTTGTGCATTTCATGGAGGCAGAGTGAATACAATGGGAGCAAAACTTACCTTTAGGTACTGTGCAAATTGATTCTGAAGGAGATTCTTCAGCCCACCAATGGACAGTGCACTGGTGCTGCCCTCCTGTAAAGCATACTGGGTAAAATACTTCAGAAGGTTTTCGTTGAGTAAATGTTCCATGTTTCTCAGATGTTGTCTTGAAAAATAACTGCAAAAAAAGTGGACAATAACAATCAGAATTTGAAATATATCTGATCTCTCTTCATTGTTTAATTAACCATTTAATGAGTAATATTTAACCTAGATGAAAAGAGTTGGGTTTTTTTTTTCCTTGTAAAATTGATCAACTTTCCCAAGAAAGGAAATTATCTAAGTTAGGTTTAAGGATTTGAAAGACCCAATATATTTAGGTTATGCTTACCTCACTCAGAGTCCAGAGCTGTCAATGTATCCAGCAGTGAGAGTCTCAGATTGGGGCAACCTTTATAGTTGCTTGCATGCTCCACCCTAATTATGAAACTAGCATGTGTCATTGAGTCAGTGCACTAGTTATTGTTTTTTCAGTAGTCAAAGGAATTGGGTACTTTAGCAGTAGAAATGAGTAATACTTTTTTTATCTCTGAAATGTGTCATCATCCTCCACTGCACTTGATGTATATTTACTTGGTCTTTATAGGTGATATTCAAGCAAGAGGTTTTCTTGCTTGAACTTGTGTATACTTCACTTCAAGATGAACTACATTCAAAGAAGTGTGAAAAAGACTCCTATGGGGATATATATAGCATTTGTTATTATAGTGGCCTTTTGGAAAACGGCAAACATAAGGGGTTTTTTTAAAAATAGCCAGATATGTGAATAAAATATTAAGAAGGTACTCACTCTTTGTGTGAATAGATAATCACATTTCTCCAAATTTTGTGCTACTTCTTAGCACTGGAAATAGATGAATTCCCTCTGGAAAAATATTCTGGCTGCTAGTGTTAAGAATCAAAACGTTCCATGATGTGAATGGAAAAAACCTGAAGTGTTCTAAATGAGAAAGTTGAATGTAAGGTTCTGAAAAACAGTTCGTTCTCGGGAACACCTTTATAACTGAGTATTGTGTTCTGCAAGTTTTGAATGTTCCATTCCAAATGTTCCAATGGTTTTATCATGTTCCCTTGATGCTCTGTGGGACATCCTGGAGCTGATAATCAGCCTGTGGTTGATGCTTCATGACCCAACACTGTTAATTTTTAAACTGCTGAGTTGCTGGCTCTGGCTGTGGTTTCTGCTTGCGGTTTCTAATCTGCCTGCTGTCTGTTGTAATTTTTGTTTGTGCTTGGCTCCAGACCCACTGACTAGGTTTTTCACCTTGTCCATCACCTCTTGAGAATCAATTGTTGTTGCATCACTTGCACCTCTAAACCAAGAGCTTTGTGGGTCTGTAGGAAAAGGCTGGGGCAGAAGGGATGGTTTTGGAACTGCAGGTGTATGGGTGTAGGATTCCACAACAGTGAGAGGCTTCCTGAGAAGGCCAGGCAAACTTTGGTAGATGAATTATGTAGATATACACCTTGCATTAGCAGCCCATTTGAATGTGCTTGTAGCCGCTACCAAGTGTTGGAAGAGTATTAGAAGAGTCCCTAGAGATCATATAATTAATTCTTTCTTTTTCCCTGGAGAGGGGTCACCAATATTTGTGCTGGATGTCTGCTAAACTTAAGTGCCTTAAATAATGGGGAATCCCCAACCTCTTTATCTGATGTATTCCTTGGGGTTTTTGCTAG
Source organism: Oreocharis arfaki (assembly GCA_013398015.1). Lineage (NCBI taxonomy): Eukaryota > Metazoa > Chordata > Aves > Passeriformes > Paramythiidae > Oreocharis > Oreocharis arfaki. Next base: position 395,536 of record VZRR01011200.1, on the reverse strand, counting down.
ACTGTATTTCCACAAGCCTTGCTGCACTTAAGCCCTTTGATTCTCCTGTCTCCACAGATAGGCAGAACAGACCTATCATCTTCCGTCTTAAAATGGCCTTTGACATCCGCGAAATTCCCTGTCCTCCTTTTTTTTTTTGATTCAGGAATCCTTGCTAGTTTAGTCTTCCTTTGTGAGTCCTGCTACTTAGATCTAGCAATTTCTTCTCGACTTTCTTCAGTTGGTTCCCATTGTGCCTGAGATGCCATGTCCAAAGTTGTACCACTTGTTCACCATTCTGGGTGCTTATGGTGTTGCAGATGTAAATAGTTCAAGAGGCATTTGGTTGATTAGGACAATCTCTATGTTATTTTACAGGGAGTTGTTCAGCTACAGGTTTTTAACAGTGGTAGATTTTGTGAAGTTTTTTGGCACTTAATTTCAAAATTGTGGAGGGGACAAATACACTGATTTCAAATTCATTGTGGGGGCTTGAGGTTCATAGAACTGGGGCGAGGCATCCCCCAGTATCTGTCCAGTCTAGCTGCGGGACGAAGCTGGAAATGTGCTTTCTCCTGTGTTTGCTTTTTGGCTCTACAGAAATTCAGGAGCTTCTGCTGTCTGTACTAACAGAACTGCTCCTGCTGCTATGGGATATGGGAGTAGCAGTGCAAGCAGGTGTGGGGCTCATGGCCTGGAATGCATTGTATGGGTTAGGGTGAGTCCCATAAACCAAACTGGGGCATGAACTCTGTGGCCATTCATGACAATAAGATAATCATAAGTCCTTTTGTCTTCTTTTTCTTTCTGCCAACAAAATGAAAAATAAATACCTGTCTTTCTCCTTTCATCCTCTTTTTGGTAGGTGGTGAAATTTTGGTAGTATTGCGTGACCAGGTAATCTGCTAAGGCTTCTACTCCCCACCTGCTAATTCCTCCCTGCAGCTCCTGTCTGGTAGCCTCACCATCCTTATTGCTTTATCCCTTCTGGAAGCAGTGCTGGCAAACTGGTGTGCCTGATCTGTATTGTTGGCATTATAGTATTTGCAAGATTTAAGTATTCAAATGACTTGTCTTTGTACCTAAGACACCTCCCTGAGTATAAAGCATAGTAGTAAGATGCTTAGTGGTATGGAAAAGCTGCATTTCGAGGGATCACAACTCAGGGAATTCAGCACATTAGCCTTGTTAAATTGCTAAGCGTCCATTAAAGAACGCCACCTAATTGCAAAATAGCGTAACCAGTTTGACTGAAACATCTTCCTGTGAAAGTGAGAGACCAGCGTCTGGAAATTTGGGTGATTTCCTCAAGAGTTGTGTGCCAAATATGGGGATGAATCCAGTGTCCTCAGATCAGCTTTATTCACAAGGCACTGTAATCCATGAGGTTATTTGAATGAGAGACTGGTGGAACTGGGATTTGGAGTTTGGTCTCCCAGCTCTTTGTCTTCTTCATTCTCATTTAGCCTGCAGTGCCCTCCTGCAATAGTTTGTGTGGCATCTCTGAACTCTGTGTTGGAATCAGCCACAGAACTCAGTTTGACGGGCCCCAGTACATTGTGTTTTCCAGAAGACCTCCTTGTAGGACTTAACCGCTATTCTGAAATACATCCATCTTATCCAGCACAGCCCAGCAATGGCAGAATGATATCCAGGTGTAAAGAATTCTGGTTGCTCACTAAGAATTTGAGCAAAAGTAGGAGAAGATAGTATGTCACTGTTGCCGCTGTTACGTGATGTGTGACTAGCAGACAGCAGCATTTATCTACACTAAAGAACAGCACTTGGAGCTTTGAAGTCTGTGCAAGCTTCCATGTACATGCTTCCAGTGTAGAAGCAGCAATCCAGCTTTGGTTACAGTGCCTTGCTGCTCTTTCTCGCATGTATGAAAGTATATCATTCCTTCATGTACGAAAATACGTCATTCCATGACATAATTCAATTGGGTTTGCCCTGGGCTAGAGGAGTCGTATTAGTAAGCACAGTATAATTTTGGAATTGACATTTTTATTTTAGCTTAAATATAAAGCCATTAGCAAAAAGAGAAGTAAGTGGGTGATGTCTTGTAAGTTTGTTTAGGGATGCACATCACATGTCCCTCTGATGGTTGTGTGTCATTTTCTTTCAGTGATGATGTGTGCAGATTCAGTATTCACTCAAAACTGGCTGTTGGTGAATATTTCCCTAGTAAACTAGTTTGTTGGCATATTTGGAGCAAGCAGTTCCAGTCACATTGGAGAGTAAGGGAACACAAGCTGCAGGGATGACTGAAGTTTGGGCACCACCACTAGTGGTAGAGGGGTGAAGTTTATGGCATCACAGTCATGTGCATTTAATGATAGATTAAATAGGGTGGTAATTCAGGTGCTGTCTCTTTTGCCCTTGTCATGTCCTTCCTGCCACCATTGATGGCTGAATGTTATGTGGATCTGTGCTCATTGTTTACCTTAACGTGCTGGACTATGAATTGGGTTGGTCTGCAAGTGGATTTCTATACCATTCATTGACACTGTTGGAAGAGACAAGGCACCCTCTGTAGGGGTGGGGCTGTCACCTGAGGGCAGCAGCTATCTCAAATCATCCTGTTTAATCCCTTGGTGATGGGTTAACGCCCTAACCCTCCAGTATTTTTCCACCTTCTTTGGTATATTTTATTGTATCAGCACCAGGCTTGCTTGTATGTGAGCCCAGCTACCTTAAAGCTAGTTGAGGAATCTCTGTGAGGTTTATGTTACAGCCTGGCCACAGTATTGAAATGTCTGTTGTTAAGGTAAAGTTTGATGTAATGGAGAACATACATTTGTGGATGTTGAGCACTTGAAAGAGCAGGAAGCAGCTTTGTTCGTAGTGCTCACTTAGTTCTCTTTATGTAGTGCTTGTGCATCATCTCAAGCTTACAGACATCTTTGCTTATTTTCTGTAGTGGGAGAAAGATGATTGTAAAGTAAATTGGGCTGGATTAGGGACTCTGTGGAACATGAGTCCTATCTGATTTGCAAAGAAATCTTGCACAGGTGTCAAATAAGTTTGGTTTCTTATTGAGTAAAAAATCAGAGCAGAATTTGTATAGGACTAGTGCTAGTATAAAGAATGTACATGTGTCTGTGCCTGTGTAAATCACCAATCCCCATGCTGTGTCTGAAGTTAAACATGGGATACATTGTACTGTAGATAATTTGCAAATAATGAAAGCCATGGTGATGCAGATGTCTGCTGCTACCACAGTGTGTGTTCATTTCAGCTCTAAGAGCTTTGGTGAGTTTTGCAGAGAATCAGTCCTGCAATTGCAGGCAGTCATCTTCAGACATTCTTGACCTGTCTGTGAAAAGGAAAAGGCTTTAAAGTTGGGATACTGAGAGCCAGTCTAACACATGGGTAACTTTTTCAAGATGTGTAGTGGCTGGCAGATGTGGGAACTAGCTCTGTAGTGCAAACAGGGGAGTTGCGATAGAACTTTTCAGTGTTGTAGTTGGTTCTTAGTGTTAGGCTAGGAGGAGACAAAGGACTGACTGAGAGAAAAAGAACATCCAGTGAACAAACTTTCTGAAAAAGATCAAATAATTACGGATGAGAAGTTCAGCAAACTGCACTACAGTCATTGTGGAGAACGTGGTATTGCTTTGACGGATGGAACTGTTAGATGGAAGTTGGGGATGAGTTGTAAAATCCTTTATGTGTCACAGGTGATGCATTCCCTCTGTTAAAATTGTCATTGTTTGTAAAACCTGTAGTGGTGACGTGTGAAAGGGTTGTCTCATCTCACAAATTAGACTTGAGCTATATGGCTTATCCTGACAAGAGTCTCTTGCAGGCCCTCCCTTGTGACATATACCTAATGAGATGTTGAAGGTGTCTCCGTAAAGAGGACTGGGTGCGACTGCTACGGGGATGAATGATTTAATAAGATGCATTGTTTGTAGTCAGCTTTAAATTGGTGATGTGTTATTCATTGTAACTATATGTGTCAGCTGTTGCTGCCATACGTTCACATCTGAATGATGAACTGCTGAAACTCCCTGTGAGGTAGGTATTCTATATTGCACAAGATAGTTTTGAGGGAGAATGTGTTTCAATGAGAGGTTTTATTGTTCCGTTTTGTGAACTTTGACTCGTGCAGCAGTGCAATATGGTTGTTACTTCCACAGCTGCAATTTACAGTTATATAGTTGCTAAAACCCTAAACCTTTTTGTTCCATACTAAACTCGGATTTGTTTTTCGAAATTCTTTAGAGTGATCAAAAATGTGTAAATCTCCATTCCAGCAAAACATATATGGATTTTTGAAAGAGTGACTTTGGTTGAGTTTCAGGCAGGGCAAAGTAAGTATAACTAAGGTAATGCTGTACAAGAGGCACTAGTGAGTTTGTTATTTCTGTGGTGAGATTAGGTCTTTTCTCAGCTGTCCTTTGACACTGGAGATGCCTGGAGTCTCTAGATGTCACAGCTTTATCTAAAAACCGTTTTTCATCCTGAAGAAAAAATCGATGAGGAGAGTTGGAATCAAGTTTGTAATTCATTTTCGGAGCATTGTTGTTGCTCTCAACAATGCAAACCTGATGGACTCTTCAAAAGAGGTCTAGAGGTGCATCTAATAAGGCACATGGGCACATAATTTAGGGATTACATGACACTGAGATGCCTAATCTCAAAAGGGGAAATGTACTGCTAAGAAATTCCCCCGCCCAGAAGGTTTTTTAGCTAGAAATAGTTATAATCTGTTTTCATGCGAGTCCAGGACTACTGTCTGTCAATGTAATAATCCTACTGGTGAGTCAGAAATGGCATATCTGGTTGTCTTGATCCTGGAAGGGTGTAATCCATTTTGTATTCTTAGAATTTATTTAAAATTATATGACAGACGGGAGTCTGATACCATATGAGTTTGTGTAGCTTTTTTATAAAGCCTACGGCTTGAGATGATAGTATGGTGACATGATAGGATCCCCTTTATCTGCAGACGAGAAAGATGGGGAATCTGAGTTCGCTAAAACAATTTTGGCTTTTCTGTTAAACAGCAGAAGCTGTTTTGACCCCATGGACCAGTGTGCACTGCTCTGTGGAGGTACACTGGGTAGGGAAAGTGGGCTCTCAGCATAGTTAACAGTGTTCAAGCCCCTAGAAATCAATGATGGAGGTCTTTTATCAGAATTGTGCTGCAGTGACCCTTTAGGTCCCTGTGACCCTGCTGGAGCTGTGCTGACTTTGCTGCTGAAGTGGAAGGGAATTACTGAGATAGTGCCACACTACTGAGCTAAAGGTGCTTGTGCTAGATAATGACCACCTACATTCCTCCGGGGAGAGGTAAATCTGGGAAAACAGCAGCAACCATGAGAGGTGCCCTTAGGGAGAAAGAAACAGAGGTCATTTTTTGGTAGAAACATCTGAATCTCTGTTCAATTTCTTCACGTTCAGCACTGTGTACCTGGATGGTCAGCCTTGCTGGCCTGGTCAGACTCAGCAGCACAAAATGCAAAGGCAGGGGAATAAATGGGACAGTGTTAAGAACTGTGGAACTCTCTCTTTGATTCAAAGAAAGAGGTGCTTGTATGCACCAGTTGAGCTCCAGAAGTTACTAATTCTCAATCAGAAGTCTGCAAGTGAGCCATGCCCTGTAAAATCAGATTATTAGTGGTATTCTGGGGTATGTTTCATTATCAATGGGAAACATAACGAAAATGATGCTACAAAGTAATGGCTTTACCTTTGGCATAGAAATTCCTCACTGTTAGCATTTTGATGTGTCAGTATCTAGATACAACAGATGTTTGCTGAAGTATTTCCAAAGGAAAACCATCAAAATTACCATTAATAACTTTCAGGTCTCTCTGGTATGGGAATTTGGGACAATGGAAGCGAGAAGCTGCTAGAAAAGTCTCCCCCTATCCTCTGTTTTGGCCAAGTAAGAGTGAGATATGAGGGAAAATTGGAGAAATTAGGGGGACTAATGAGGCTTCTGAGAAGAGTAGCAGTTGTCTAAGTAACAGTATAGAGCAATCGGTTTTCTAACTGTTCTATAAGTGATTATGGCCTATTGAAAGAAATTAAGCTTTTGCTGCTTACAGAAATTGTAGTCAAGAAAGGATAGTGCTTGTACACCTAGCTTAATTTTAGATTTTCTAATTACCCGATTTGATTATTAAATCAAAACCAAATTATGCTAAGTTCAATAAGTAACAGCAGTAGCAGTTTGGAATTTCTCAGTTTACACAAATGCATCAGGTGAGGAATTTATAAACATCTGTAAACCAGAACTTTGAAGAAGTAGATTTGCATTTTGTTGTAAACTGAAATTAACAAATTATCCGCCTCAGCCATAACTCACTTCTCAGCTGTGCTAGTGAGGAAACCAACTATCAATTAAGTTGAATTTACCTTAAAGCCAGTTTCATTTATTTTGGGCTAGTGAGTAGTCTTCCCTTCAACACAAAAGGACTTTGCTTTTTTTTATTTTTTTCTTCCTGTAATACACAGGAATTCACAGCTAAGCTGTAACAAATTGGAGCCTTAAGTAATTTCTTAAGAGTGGTGAAAATTTTATAAGAAAGTTTTAAGTGTCTTTAGCTTGTAAGGCTGTGCACCAGATGTCATGTGGAGCTCAGCCTTAAGGCTGGCATGAATTTGGAACAGACCTGTGTAACCCCAAGATACCTGTGCATGCTATGCCAAAATGTCAAAAAATGAGAAACATTGGTTTTCTTCTGAGACACTACTAAAGTCCATTTTTCGCAGCACCTCTGCTCAGTCACCTTCTATTGCCCGTTGGATCCTAGTATTAAAAAGCCTTAATACCTAACTGTGAAGAATCTGGAATTATAAATTTGAAAATATATGTCTAGAAACACTTGGTGATTACTGCATTACAGCTGAAAGACAATACAGATTGATTAGCTGTGCCTTCCATTGGCATTGTCATTTGGCCTGGCTAATTAGGGAGAGCCGGTGTAGGCATCAGAGACGTAACTTGCCATGAAACTGTTAACTTTGGTCTTCACTGGTGAGAAGGAAGCCCAACAGTTGCCCAAGAGCCTGCCCAAAACCTCAGTATTGCTCAATCTATAAAATGAAAAATTAGTTTTGACAAATCACAGCAGACATGCTGCGTCTGCAAACAACACAGATCAGCGACACTGCTTTCTTGCACAGCTTGACTTTGTGCCCAACTTTTTTTGTCTTGTGGCAAAGAAATATTCTAATCTTTCTCAGAATAATCCATTTTGAATAGAGATAATTAGAGTTCTTGCAAGGTTTGTGTTGTCCTGCTGTTTCTCTCACTGTGAATGTGGAATTGTAAGTGATACTATAAAGAAACGATATGCATTCACTAATACAAAGTAAATTACCATTTTTGAGATTTAGTATCATTAACGTCACTATGTGGTGAATATATTTATATTATCACCTTCTCACCCAACTTAACTCATTTTTACCTGCATTTTCTGAGCTAAAACTTTTAAGTAATGAGACATTTAATCCAATCTGTCTTCTTGGAGGAATTAGAGAGCCAGTACTTAAGCAAGCAACTAAAGAAGTTTCTAAAAATCCTTTTGTCAGTGAACTTATTTTCTTCATTCCACCACATACTCACAAACTCAGCAAAACCTGAAGGTCAAGTGACAAATAGCGCTGTGAGGACCTTTATTTGAGAAAAGGAATTAGAAGGAGAGAACCCTGTTTTCCTCTTAGAACCCTAAGTGGGCTGATGAAATACATTTGTGAACTAAGCACACCTGTGATTATATCACAGGAAGGCAATGTGTGTGGCGTTCTACAGTGCATATTATGGTATCTCCTTGACTTTAAGAGGAGCACACTGTCACACTGTGACCACAGCTGCATCTAGACCAAAGGCCTTCTTGGCCCATGACCTGTCTCCTCCTTTACAGAATCTTTGTTGGCAGTGTCCCAACCTGTTACAGCTGCCCAGGTGCCCTCTACTTACACCTTTTTGTTAAAGCATCAGCTGCACTGCCTGGCATGGCCATCAGGTGGTTCAGACTGTGGGGCTCTGTATCTCCCCTGAGGCATTTGCCACTTGGGTGGCTGTGGGTGACAAGGCTGATGGGCAGTTACTCACCACAGGTACTGGATCAGCTGTTTCACCCTTCAGTGGCTTCAAACTTGAATGAATGCCATCTATTTCCAGTGACTTTTTACTCTCTGTTTTGTCTGTTTTGTAACCACTTCTTTTAACACTTCAGTTTGAGATGGGCACATCAGAGTTTCTCCTGAAGATGGATTTTAGCTTGAGAATGTCTTTCATCTCCTTGACACTGCACACAAGCAGAATACTCGTGTTTTTTCTGCCGTGGTCATAGTTCTGAGTACGAGTTTTATTTTATCTTTTAGTCCTGGTAATTGATTAACTTCACAATGCAGTTTTTCTCCTTAAATGAAAATGAATGAAAATAATTGACTCTCAGTTAGCGATGCCTTTTACAATTTCTTCTTAAATATTTAGGGGATGGGTTTAATGATTTGGTATTTATATATTTAAAAGTATTTGTGTTTCTTCATTTGGACATTTAGTTTCTGTGAAGAATGCCTTCTTGCTGTTAATAACTTCCCACCTTTTTCCTTTCTTAAGATTTTCTTCATAGAAAAGCATTTTTCTAAGAAGAATTGCATGTTGAATTATCAAAAAAGCTTTTCCCTTTCCAGTACTTACAAAAGGAATTATGTGTAACTAATTGTAAAACAAATAGGGAAATTTATCCTATGTACAAAACATTTTTCTGGATGAAGTAGATGTAGTTGAGTGTCTGTCAGTGTTTGATTTAACAAGCAGAGAAGATTTTATTTAATGGAGAACTGTATGCCCGAGTCTGTATTGGTAATGCTGCAATATGTTGTGTGTCACTTCAGAATGAACTAAGGATGCTCTGGGATGGAATATATAGTGTTGACAAAGAATAGATGTTGAAGGGCCGTTCACAAAACTATTTTTGTGCAAGCGTGTGGTACATGTTAGGGCAGAACAGCACTGTTTACCTCATGGCTTAGATGAGCATTTCAAGCTGCCACATGTTTTGGAGTGATTCTCCAGCTGGAATGTATTGGCCCCTGTCTATGTTCTGGTCCCTACGGAGAGAAGCATTCAGGTGGTTCCCTTAAATTATTTTTCTGAAAGTTATGCAGCTGAAGTTATGTGAGATGATTCCCACACACAGGGGAAGCACTCTTTCTAGTGAACTAGTTCCTCACCATTGTCATGTTTGGCAAGTTAATAGTGTAAAGAAAGGAAATTTGGAAAGGGGTTGTCCAGATCTCTTAATGCTGTGATTATATCAGTGAATATAACACCTCCAAAACATCTCCCCACCTACTGGCCTTAAAACAACCTTGCAGAAACTGTGTATTACCGAAAAATTAAAAAATTAGGGAACATGGACTAGATTACTTGTTCACAGATTTCTGCATAATTCAATACATTACTGGAGTGCATATGTTGAATACTACATGAAATCTCCTGTTTTATGAATGCCATTTCTGTAGAACTTCCTCCTGCCTAGATAAGGGACCAAGTTACATTAAGGCACTGGCCTTGTTAGAAGCTCACCAGGAATGTGTGGTTTCTGTATCCTTAGCTGCCTTGTTTCTGAAGTGTAGGAACAAGATTAGGTATCACGGAAGTCCTGGTTCTGCTAGGTTTAAAAAGTTGTTTAATCTACCTTATTTTTCCCATACCAGATGGAGGTAATGAAACACACTTGCTTTTGTAAAGTGGCTTGATAGCTGCAGAGAAAGGTCTGTGCAGCAGCTGAGGTTTTCCACCCTTTTCCTAATAGCCTTGTAGAGACACCCAGGAGTGAGAACTGGAGTTGAACATGTGCCTGGAAGTGAATGGAGAATTAGAAAATAAGGGATTCAAATGAGTTGAATGGCTGTATGGGAGGGTGTATTTTATTAGATGTGAGTGGTCTGTTCATTATGTTGTGAATTATTTAATTTTTGTCAAAAATAAACTAAAAGCTATTAGCTAAAGTTTTTGTTTTAATAAATACTCTGTCGCCCCCCCGCCTCCCCCCAATGAAATTAATCTGATAGAAGAAAAATAACGTGAAGTAGAATGAAAGTATGAAAGTTCCCCAAAAGGAAGACCTTTTAGTTAATGAGGTTTTCTGTTTTCTTAATTCTGTATTTATTTGCCTCCCATCCTTCATTGTATGTGGTAATACGATGTTCCATACTGGAGAGTTAGGCACTAAACAACAGAACTGCATTTGCAATGGATTTGACAGTGATTCACTGTAGATCTGTGATTTTAAACTAAAATTTTTTTCTCGTGCTCTCTGACTCTTCATTCTGCTGTTGGAGACTATCAGAGGTGCAGGTGAAGGATAAAAATTATTTTTGTATGGACACCATCGAAAAACTTTGTGAGGTTGGCTGTGCTAGGTGCCTGTTGTGTGCCACTGTGGTGACACAGCCTGGAACTTTGGCTGTGTGGCAATGTCTTTTGGTTGCTTAGTAAACATTTGTAGCATTTGAGTAGATCACTGCGTTATCTGTTGAATTAATCTGTACCCTGCCACCCACACTTTTCACAGAGGGTGTCTGGAATTCTGCTGGGTGTGTTCAGCTGATGTCATGCTAATTAAATGCCTGCTTGATCTGCATTAGTATGGAGTTGATTCTATAGTTGTTACTTTCTTAGAAATAATATTTCTAAAATTTTTCATATGGGCTTTCACCATCTTGTTGCTAGATAAGAAGTGATCTGAAGATCCATTTCTCCTCCTCTCTGACCTTTTTGCCATATGCATGCACATATCCTCTCTGCTTCTCTTTTTTTGACTTTCTCACTTGTAGCTCTTCCTGTTGGTTTATATTTTAAAAGCGTGTGCCATGTTCATCCCTAAAAATGAATATGAAGATTTGCAATTCTGGTCTTAGGATCTGTTAGCAAACAAGAACTGCACAGGCATGTCTGTACTGTCGTGTTAACTCTGGACCTCGTTGCATGAATCCAGGCATCCCAGTGGTGCTCACTGGTGCCCTTTTGGGGGAGGAAGCAATTAGCATTTGATGTAGGTGGCATGGGTGCAACTGCTCAAGCCACTTGTCCTTTTAAATGCTGTCTGAACTTGACCTCCTGATTATACCTTATAAACACAGTTAAGGAAAGCAAATTCCAAAGATTTCATGTAATTTCGTGTTAAAGGAAATAGAGTTAATGTGCTGGGGGAAAAGATCACAAGGAGTGCAGAATTAAATTGTGGTCTGAACAGTGATGTTTATCAGGTTTTTGGAGGAAGTAGGACAGACAAAGTGAGACGGGAGGGATCCTGCTGAGAAGGAAAACATCATGGTTTCTACTTGAAATTAAAAAAAAAATGGATTCTATGTCAGAAGTGTTTTTTTCAGAATATTATAAGAATTAATGCATTTTATCAGAATTAAGATTCTTTCAGACACAATGGTCTTTGGCCAACTGAAGCTTTTCTGAAGTGGAAGCAGGAAGCTATTAAATGTAATGGAGAGCATGTGTCTCAAAGCATCCTTGAAATGCCTGGCAGAGGTAATCAAGGTAATTGATCTCTGCTTTGACATTAATATATATCATTGCTTTTGGTTTTCTGAAGCTGATAAGATGTTTACTGTTGCTGGATAGACAGTAATGAAAATGCCAAAGTACTTACTTGCAAGATAATCTGTTTAAAGTTGTGTCATTGTAATTATCTCCCTATGCTATCTCTTTTTTTCTAATATAGTTTACAATAGGAAACTATAGGATTTTTAAAATCCTAGAATTACAAGTCAGCACCTTGATTACCATTATATGATATCCAGCTCTTCCTTTAGTTTTTCTAGTTCTTCAGCTGGAATGAGAAACATTATGATGTATATGTGGGAGGGAGGGTAAGGACTTATGGAAGTAATCTGCTATTGAATTCATAGCTGAAAGAAAATCCCATTGCTTGTTGCTGGAGAGCTTTCCAGGAGAATGAATGTCTATACTGTATGCCTAACAAGACACCCAGCATTCATGTTCTCTGTAATTTAGGAAAAGTTACAGACATGACAGAGCCGAAAGGTCAAAGCACGTTTATTGTTCTGGGCATGCAATGGAAGACAAGAATAGTAATTAAAATTAGAGCAGTTGTGCCAGAGTGATGTCTGCCTAGAAATTCCTTGTTATAATATGTCTGTTCTGCTTTTAATCCATAAGATTAACATTACTAGAATTTCTCAAATTAGTTAATTTGTCACAGTCGACGTGGACACGACACACACAAGTTCTAGTATCAAGTGCCGGCAAAAACTCTTTGTTCCAAAAAGCCAGTGTCATATATATACACTTTTGTATGTTTATCATTCATGTTACTCATCCATTGGTTGCTTAACTACAACGATAGATTTATTGGCTATTTTAACTACACTATACTATTATTAGTTATCTACAACATAGATATTCTAAGCATCCAAGAAAACGCCAGTTGCAGCTGTGTTGCTGTTTATTCCCTCTATTGTTTTGAATTTCTTGCTTCTCTCGACTAAGTTTCTCACAGGTAGAAATGGACTGTGCTGAGACCAATGTCAGATTCAGACTCAGACAGGCTTTCTGACCTGCTGTTAATTCCCACATAAATTGAGTGGCAAGACCTAAGTAATGGAGTGGTCAGCTTCAGTTCTAGAGGGCCTTTAGTTTTGTATGCTTTGTTATGGGGAGTAGGTAGCTGAGGGAACTGGCATGACATTTAAACAGGATTTAAACCAAACCAGAAGGTTTCAAAGAGGAAGAGAGGAGAACAATACAAAAATGCATGTAAAATATTTCAAGATGTCTACATGGTCGATGTGAATTGGTTTAAACAGTAAAAGTGATCCTGCATGCCTTCCAACACCATTTACTTTAGCTTGCGCAGTGTTCTTCCTGGCTGTGGTCCTTTGTGAGATGCTGTTTCAAAATGCAAAAATGTAAATGAAGAAAACTATGGTGTGGAAGGTAGGAAGAAGCATGACTATACTGTAAATTAGTATGAGAACTACTCCAGCCTTCATTATCTACATTGCTTCATTATCTACATCTGTTCGCATTTCTACAAAGATACAGCTTAAATGTAAAAGAACAGTTGAAAAGAAAATAGACGTGTGTCTGAGAACAAATTGCTTCAATTAAAGGTTACAGTGGTTGGCATGAGCTGGCTGCTTTGTGTGGTTTTCCGGAGTGGACTCAGCTGAGCTGCTTGTTAAAGGAATCAGATAGGCACAGGATTTTGGCACTGCGTGTAGATCAAGATTTACTTTCAGAACTGTCTGCAGTTGTCTTTAGTGGGATTTTTTTCCAAGGGCAATACAACCTGCGAAATACCTTGTAGCAGTTTAACATGCTTGCTCAGCGGTGTCTTTAATACATTTCAAGATATTTTCTCACTACTTTGCTTTTCCCTGGGATCTTGAATTGTATTATGGGTAATTTGTTTTTGAAAGAGTTAAACATTAGCATTTTTTTTTCTGCAGAAGTGTATTGTTTATCCTTCTATTCAGCTGATTTTCATAGAATGTTCATCTATCGGAGGTACTTGTTTAACCTAACTAGTAGAAAATTCTTTTTAATGTATAAAAGTCAGATTTTAAATTCTGGTGTCTGTTTCAAAAGGCGATCAATCAGCCATTAGAGTGGCAGTCAGCCACTGGTCTTTGGGCATAATATGAAGCAAGATATTCTAATTAGAAGGAATGGTACTGGGCTGCTTCCTACACATCTGTAGTAGAGAAATCCTTATGGAGCTAGAATCCTTTCTTTCTGTTTCATTGATTTACTCTGAATTTTAAGTAAGGCATTTTCTTGTGTCAGTATCAACCAGTGTGATTGTATTTTTCTTTTCTTTCAGTTTAAAACCTCAATTTAGTGATATATATTAATCAGATGCAACTAAACCTAGTTGGTGAAATCATCTTAGCTGCTAGAAGTTGTTTTATCTTCAATCAAGCATCTGTTGTCAGATAACGTAAAAATATTTTATCAGGCTGAATCAAAAAGAGAATGAAGTAATTTCTCTTAAAACAGAAGCAAAACCACAAAAAATACAGATGTTCCGGTTTCTGTTCTTAAAACTGACATGGATTTCACGCTCTAGATAGCATTTTCACTCCTTTCTTCTGTGAGTAGAGCTCTTGCTTAAAAACTTTCAGTCTCTTTTTCAACTTTTCAACGAAGGTACCTTTTTTTTTTCCTATTCAAATAGCTATGCTTTTGATAGGATGTTTTTCCATATCCAGTAAATAAAATAAACAGGCCACAGGTGTCTTTCAGCTGATCCAGGACTTCTTCCAGGGATTTCTTCTTAGCTCTACATTTAGCCGGGAAGTTTTACACTACAACAAAAGTACCTTCCAACTAGAATAAGAATTAAAATGGGTCAATCTGAAATTTTCTTCTTGCTGCCCATTCACTTGCTTTCTAAAAGAAATGCCTCAGTTTCTGTGTCCCTAGTTATCAAGTACCAAATTGTCACATTATGTCCAAATTGCAGATTTGGAAGGTGGACAAAATATCAGAATGATTGGTGACACCATTCTGTGAGAAGGGTCAGTAGCAGTCTTTCTTAATGGTGCTCTGATTACTTTAGGGAAATGGGATGAAAACCAGTTGCTAGTTCTCCTCATCTTCCCTGTGAGGATAGTGGTTTTTATGGCAGATGAACAGAATTTCTTCAAGAAGTACTAGGGTAGTGTAGGTCATGGCACTGAGCATTGCCTGAAAGCTGATATCAGTAATTCTCGTCAGTGAAGGTCTGGAGTAGTGACCACTTGAAATAATCAGTTTTCCTGCTTACTTTCCTTCAAGTAAGCAGTTTTACTTCTGTCTTGCTTGCAGAAGGCAGAAGTAACTGATAATGAAGTGGTTCTAACTAGCACACCTAGTTAATGAATGAGAAAAAACTGGAATGGATGCTTGCTCGGTCATGATAACTCAGGGAAGAGCAAGTATAAAACACTGGACAGTTTTGAGGGTGAAACACGTGCTGTTCTTTGTCTCTACCAGGAACAATCTCATGCTTCCGTGGCTACTTTGTTGAGTTTAGGTAGTGGGGCTTGTCCGTGGCCCAGTCTTCTATGGCAGTTGCCTGCAGGATATAATAATTCTCTTGTGTCAGAGACCATCCAAGCACACTACTGTTCAAACAGTCTCAGGCTATCTTTGATTGTTCCTGTCTCACCACTGTGGCTGGGATGGTTGATGACGAAAGCACCAGGCTCTGTCTCATTCTTTAGGTTCTTCCCTCTGCTTTAGGATGCTCAGAGACACAGACTCGCTTCATGTCTTCCTCTTTCTGATATACCTGATGTAGATTTGAGGGCATTTGGTAAGGGCAAAATTTCACCTACTAGGAATTGCAGCTGGAGAAGTCCCCTTCAAAGGCAGTGTCAGAGTTCTGATTTTTTAAAGATGTATGTGATAGCATGAAGGATTTCTCCTAGACAGATTTGCTGATCTTTCTGAAATTAAATTAGTATTCAGTCATTAATTATAATGTGGGATGGGCCAGTCTGAAGTCTGAGAACACTTTTCCACATTAGTTTTAGTTATTCAACTCTGTGGCAAATCCTGCCCTTCATAGCGTGGTGTGACTGACACTCCAGTGTATTTCTCTAGCCAGCACTATCCAACCCTGTGCCTTTCACTAATGCTAACAGTCTGAAACTTTCTGCTTCATTAAGTCTTTCAGCCGACCCTGGGACATGCATTTGGAATAACTTGAATGAGTTCTCAAAAGGCTGTTAAGCAATATCTGTATGGGCTCTGCATATCAACATCTCCATTAACTTCCTCAGTTCACTGCCCACTGCTTACGAGTGAGTAAGCACTGTTTGAAAAGAAGCCACACCCTTTATGAATTCTTCTAGAGAAAATGTTAGAAAATATTCTGTATTATTTCTGCTTATTCAGAGAGAATCCTTAGAGAGCTTTTAGACTTCTGTAAATAAATGGTCCGTGGCGATTACTTAATTCTAAAATAGGAAACAACGAATCTGTGGAGAAGAGGATCACCCAAATTGGAAAATAATTGACAGTAGTAGTATTCTATGGGATTTTAGGAGTTTTAAGAAATTTAAACTGGTATTTGTTGGAGTGTTTGGATACTGTGCTGTAGTTTAGTAAAGAGAGCAGAGAACAGGGTTTTTCAAGCTGGTTACTCGTATCAGTATGTAACTGCATGAATCAGCTATTGATGATTTCTGCTTTGATCTTATATATGATGGTGGTCATCCTTTTAAAAACAGCATTATGTCAGTCAGAGTAATGGACCGCTGAGTAGTTTGATAGACAGAAGTGGCTTTGTTGGCTTTGTTGGCAGCTAATTCAGTCGTAGGGGGCTGAGTGCTTTAGATAGGTGGGCATTGATGGGGTTTGCTTGGAACTAGGATGTCTCTGGGGGAAAAGGCAGATGTAATATTTGCGCATTCTTTCAGTAACTGAAAACATAACCCTCTTTTTTAATGAGCAGGGAAAGTCTGTCGTTTTGGTTTCCTTGCCAAGCTGGAAGCTCTCAGTGCCGCTGGCTGGTCATGTTGGAGTTGTCAACTTTCGCTTTAAAATGCTTGTACTAAGTTTGTTTCTAAAACAGAGTAGATGTTAGTATAAACATCCCATTTGTAGGTGTCTGGGTTTGTTGACCGATGAACTTGTGATTGATCAGATCAAATCTAGCAAGTACTGACTAATCCTGCAGAGAAATGATGGAATAGTCAATAAAAGGATGAGTTCCTTAAGTTTGGGTTGAGTCCTTGTCAGTTTGTGCTGCTGCATTTTTTTCCACAGCTGTGTTCAGCAGGGATTAGTATTCATCAGCACCTGTCGCTGTATTCCCTGCTCCTGTCAACTTTCCCTCTACACATCTCTTGTGTGCTGAGTGTTTAGAACCTCTTTTCAGTGTTCAGTTAATCTCCAGGGTCGTGGCATCTCCTCATGCTTTGATCAGCACTTACATGTGTAGTAATTTATTTCAGCATTGATAAATCTTTTGCTCACCGTTCAAGGGCAGAGTAAAAAGACAAAAGACCCCAGACCCCAAACTTGTAAAAACATGCTTCCAAAGATGTTTAGCAATGAGTTGTTCGAATCAAGTATTGCTTGTCTCCCTCCCCAACTCCTCAAAAACCAAGCCTGCAAACAAAATCCCACCGGACTCCCCCCACACCCCCTTTTGCCCTGCCAAGGTAACCAGAGTAGATGTATTTCTCAAAATGGCATTGCAGGACATGAGGCAAAACAAAGATAAAATGTAATGGTCCTGGGGTGATTACTAAACTGATAGGTATGGGGCTTTCAGGGCCTTGGCTGCTCTATGTTGAGTGTCAGGGCTTGAAAGGTTTTCTCATTAGCTTTTAGATGTTTTCTAACAACAATGAAACAATCCAAGCATTAGATATCTGAAAGAAGATTTCTGTTCATGTGCAGCTGAAGTCACTCTTCATTACTAACATGGTTTGATACTGATCGGACTGTTTTATATCTAGAATGTGCTTTGTGTTGTGTTACAGTGATTCATTCTTAATTTCATGTTGACTGACTGGTGTAATACATGTTGTCTATAAAATCTCTGTAGTGTTGGCAGTTTTCAGAGATTTGGGTAAGAAAGACCTAATTGATGCCTTGTCTATTCTTGCGTCCTCCCTACTGATATTTTTTGTTGCTTGTGGGGCCTGTTCTGTGCTGTTCTCTGCCCTTCGAAGAACTAATGCATAGGAAGAGCTGATTTATTCTGTGCCAGGAAGCATAAGCTCTTCGAAGAATCTATTCAGTTGCACAGTTGTTCAAAATGACCGCTGTTTAAAAGCTCATCTTTTTCTGTTCAAATAAATTCTGTATAATATGGCAAAATATTTCGTTCATATGAGTTGCATTTCTGATTCTCATTACTTTCTTTGGGCTGTAGGGCAGCAGTGCCACTTTCGTTTCAAAAGCTTCTTGCACAGACTTTGTTTCAGAGAAACTCAAGTAATATATAAACATTGAGGGCTGTGCTGTTGTTGCTGGAGTTCATCTGAGCCCCACAGCCAAAGCAGTTCCAAGGTGTTACTTCATAAGTAGCTCCTTTTGTCACCTGACTGCAAAAGTTAATATGTTAAACCTTGTCCATTTCTTATAAATCTGGAAGTACTGGGGAAGATGGAGAGCTGAAAACACACACAACACACACTTGGTGTTGAAACTCACCTGAATCTTCCCTATGAGACCATTTCTCCATCTAAACTTTTGTAGGGCTTGCAGCCCAGCATTGGGGTCTGACCCAGAGGATGACAGAAGCCTTCAGCAGAACAGATCCTCTGCTTCTGATACCCTCTTTTTTTGGTGGCCCTTACTTCAGGAAAAAAGTGAAATTAAATGAAAGGAAATAAAATAAATTCAGTAAATTTCATACTTTTAAAATAATGATTCAATTAATGGTTTTCCTTATTTTTTGAGTTTGTGGAGGGGGGGTTAGCTCAATGTCTTGCACAGTCCTCACCTTTGTGATTTGAGTGGTAATTGAAGGATTTGTAATATCGCATTGGTTTGATCACAGCTCCTGCTCATGACATTTTATAATGAAGATATAGCTTATAAATAACATTTTGAAGTTATAAGGTTGTACAGAGATAATTACACAGCTGAAATGCTTTGGCACAAGGCCAAAGGTTAAGCACTTTCCACCATTCCTCCTAAATTGAATAACTTCACTTTATGAAGTGTATCATCAGAAATTGTTTTCATTACTCCCAGAGGGCAAATTAAGGTTAATAAAAATCCATTCTAGATTACCCATATATGTGAATATTTTTATTTTTAGAACTTTTCTTTGTCAATTGTATTCCTCACTGACTGTGTACATGTGAATACAAGTACATAGATCAAAGCTTCAGCTCATTTTTCTATAATTTTGAACTGGTTTACCTCTCTTGGACAGATTCCCTTTAAACTGGATTGTGAGATCCTGCAGGATTTTTCAACCTGAGCAAAACTAAGCACACTTCTTCCACTAAGCTGTGGTTTCTCATGTGCCCTGAATCCCACCATCCTGGTTTTCACTTGAGCCACATAGCAGCCATTTGACCCATCTGCCTCAGGCCTCAAACGCAGTATTTGTATATCCTCGTCTTTAAGTTTTATGTTAAACAGCATATTCTTCATACAAGGCAACCCATTACTTTGTGAACTCTTCAGCAATCTGAGAAACCCTGAATCAGAAGTGAATGGGGGGGATGGTTTTCCATTTCCTGTGATAAATTAGTTACATCTATAATGTGAAATAGCACACACGTGCTGGAGTCACCTCTTCTCATACTCTGCTTTTACAACATCACAGTCTCGCTACAAGTGTTCTCTTTTCTCTTTGCTCTGCTACTGTGTGCCCTTCCCCTCTTCCTACTTCCCAAGAAGGAGGTTGTCTTCTCGCTTGGTAACACAGCTGCTTGGGCCTCTTAGAAAGAGCAATATAAGAAATGGCCGAATTTACCGGATTATTTACTCAGGATAATCTTTCAGCCTCTAACACTGTGAGGTTCAGGGACTTTGTTTTTCTAGAGATGGTGTCTTTATCACTTGTTGGATTTTTTTGGTCTATGAATTTGAATTTTTATAAATCTGTGAACTCCTAGCACAAAGAATAGCTTTGGGCAGAATTATCCTTTTAGTAACATTGGGGTATAATTTTTAAAAGGAAGGGGTTTTTTTTCCTCCCCAAAAATTAAAATAAGAAATAAATGAGTTGCTTTTGCTAATCTTAACGTTAATTGAAAAAGTTTGTCACCAATTAGTTAACATTGTCAGTCTATTACAGAGCCAGTATTGAAGAACAAAGCATTAGAAAAACCAAAGAGAAATAATAATTGGGAACGGTTGGAGGTAAAATACATAAAGTTCCATTTATACGTCTGTACAACTTGCAAGGCAATTTCTTGTTTTAGGGTTTTTTTATTTGTTGGATGAAACAGTGTCTAAACAGCTTTTCTCTACAGGTTATTGACATGCCAGAACACAATCCTGGAGATATGGGAGGAACAATGAGACTGGGGAAGAGGAGGACGGTTTTCAAAACTGAAAATTCTGTTTTAAGTAAGTTATTTTTCTGCTCTTATGACTTGCCTTTTGGATAGGAGCTTTGTAACATGGAAAATCAAAAATGCTGTAACCTAAAGCAGACAGCTGGGTGACAGCTTCCCTGAG
Organism: Oreocharis arfaki; assembly: GCA_013398015.1. Lineage (NCBI taxonomy): Eukaryota > Metazoa > Chordata > Aves > Passeriformes > Paramythiidae > Oreocharis > Oreocharis arfaki. The sequence continues at coordinate 375,402 of VZRR01011200.1, read as the reverse complement.
CTCATTCACTCTGATCCTGTTGTTTACATTTACTGAGAATTGGAATGTAAAGAAGAAATGAGAGACATCTGTAACTCCCAGTGAAACTGTCAGTTAGGGTCCAATGCTCTTTTAAAAACATTGAGTAAAGTGCTGAGAAAACTTAAATTCATTTCATGGCAGTCTAATTCATTATATTCTTGGAAAGGTCAGAGTGCTTTCTTCCTATTTTCTAGCCTGGCCCTGGAAGCAGTCTTGTTTTGGGAAAGCAAAGTATCTGTTGCAAGAAAGGAACATGATTTGCTGTAAGAGTGCTCCAGATAACAAAATTTTAAAAACCAGAATATAAAACTAATTGTTTAATTTGATCTAAGTGTATTTTTAAATTGAAGTAATACTTGTCTCCTATTAATCAGCACATTATACAGTAGTAATACAGATGATGCTGCAAATGTGTAACAGGTAGTTTCTTGTCCATTGATTAAATTTGTGCATATTTCTTTTATTTCCCTGCCCGCAGTATTGATCTGAGCTATTCTATGTTTAGCTATGTTGAACTTAAGGGATGTATCCTTCTGAGTGTTTAAAAATGATATCTACTTCAGCAGGATGTAATGAGTGTAAAATGTAATACATATGCACATTTAATGAAAAATCTGTGTTTCTAGAGATGCCCCTACTAGTGATCTAACTAATCTGGGTGATACTTTGCCTACATGTGATATAGATATGCATATCACAATGTGCAAGTTGTTCTGTGGCCTAAACACTTCTTGGAAAAATTAATAAAAGTTAATAAATGTTGTAACTCTTGACCAATAATTATGAGTTGTTTAGGTCTGTTTAGATCTTTCTTTAGAAAGAGTTATAAAAAGTCCTGGTAGTTTAATCAGGAAATCTGATTTCTTTTTCTTATGCTATACAACTTGAATGGAAATAATACTTTTGAAAAGGTGGTCCCTTAAAATTAAGACATACACCATTTTTTGTAAAATGGCAGTACTATTATTTTACAATTTTTGAAGATATTCCTGGCAGTCTAGGTCTTGTACCAACCCCCTAGCAAGGTAGTAATCCTAATGACCTTTGGGTAAGTTTAGAGCAAAGTTTGAGCCACGATTATAAGTGAGAGATATGATTAAAATCTGTTTTACTGCATACCTCTAACTTGCTTCTTGTTGTTGTGAGATGTGGAATGTTCAAGATTACGCACAGAGGACTGCAAGAGTCATTTGGGTAATGAGATCAGGAAAACAGAGAAAAGCAATATTCTCTGCTTGTTCTTTGGAGGTATTATGCCAGGTGCCATGCATAATCTATTAAAATGGAACAGATGCTACTAAAAAGCTTCCTTCCCTGCATCTTTTGTGTGCAACTGTTGTAAAACCCTGAAGGGAGTTTACATTGCTGGTTCGCTCAGACATTTTTTTATTTATTTGAGCTTTACAATTTAAATTAGTTAAAGCCTGTTTAGATTCTAGTCTGCCTAAGATATTTCTAGTCAAGGAATGTTGGATATGAATCCTGAATAAACTCAGGTAACAGTAAATTAAAAGAAACTAGTCATCACTCAGGATAAAACAAAAAATGCAGTGAGATGAATAATGTCTTGTTATGTTTGATGTGTTAAATGTGACATTTTGAGGTTTAAATTACAAGAAATAATTGTAGCAACTATTAAAGCAACACATTGACAATAATTTCTCTTTTGTTGTGTATTCAGAGAAACTTTATGGTGATGAAATGTTTGTAGAGGAGCGACACAGGCATCGATATGAGGTAAGCACTGCTAATGTACTTTGTGCTCAAAAGTAAAGCTTGACAAATTCTGTTTCCCTTGGTAGGCAGAAAAAAAGCTAGTGGGAGATTTCTTACATAAACATAAAAGAAATAAATTAGTAGTGGTTAGATAGTATAATTTAGATTGAAAGAAACCTCTCCAAGTCTTTCGGTCCAGCTCCCTGTTTGGATCTGAGCCACCTGTAAAATTAGATCACTCAGGATTTTGTTCCATCTAATTTTCAATCTCTTTGAAGAGAGAATCCACAACATCTTTTGACAATTTGTTTCGATGCTTAACCACTTCATTGTGAGCCCTTTCTCTTTTATCTGATAGGGGACTTCCTTGAGCATTTTTTTTTTTTTTGGTCTCAATCACGTGCTATGCATTTCAGAGCATAATGTCTCTTTATACTATAGGTAGCTGAAGTCAGCCATGAGATCTGCTCTTTGCTTTCCCAGGCTGATCAAATCCAGCTCATCCAGTCTCCTCTTATGTTGCATGTGGTGCAGCCCCTGAATTCTGATTGGACCTCTATGGACTCATGTCAATCCTCTCTTGTGCTGAGGGGCCCGGCACCACCCACACTATTGCTGAGGTGCTCTTGCAAGTGTTCAGTAGAGGGGAATAATGTTGTATGCCCTTTTCGTGGTAGAGAAGATGCAGTATCTAGAAAAATGGTCTTGGAAAGCAATGTCAGAGATTACCTGGCTTGGCTTCTTGGGAAATATTTGAAAAATAAAGGCTTGTAATGCTTAAATGCACTGGCCAGTTTGGCTTATTTAAAGGTACGGATTACGTTTGGGTAGTGCACATTCTTTTGTGGTCTAAATGTGGGCAGACCTCAGGTATCTGCAACTCAGAGGCTGGTTCAGATCTCTTGCTTCCTACCATCCAACTATGTATCCTTTGTATTGGTTCACTCCTCTGTGTGCAAACATCTGAGAAAAGGTGTCTGAATACTTTCCAAATACTGTCATTCAAGGAGACAGGCAGGAGACAGACTCCTGGAGTTATCTCTGAGGTAGTTCAAAAGGGGTCTGACTCCATCAGTGTCTCCTGACAGGCCTGAAGTATCAGATACGTGCATGCTATAACTGATTCAGACAATACTAACCTTCTTTAAAAGGGAGGAGAATGTGATGGTGGTAAACCTGGTCAAAGTTTGGCTATTAACTGAGTGGTTAGAACATCATCAAGGAAGTGAGAGAGCTCACTGCAGAGCTCCTCAGTTTGAAGGAAGAGCTGAATCACAGCTTTTGCCATAACCACTGAAATGCAGTGTTCAAAGGGGAGGTCGGTCTACACCTGCATCCAGTGGGCCACTTAAAAAAGGGGGAATGCAGGCTGCTGGGGTTCAGGAGGGCAGCAAGCAGAAGGGACCCTGGCTTTAATTTTTGAATGTTGTATAGTTACTTTTACTGATTCATATCTTTATTTAATAAACATGTCCACTTTTACAAATTTATGCCAGAGTTGTTAAAACAAGAAAGCAAAAGTTCCCAACCTTTACCCAATTCTTTTCATTTTTGTATGCATGTGAAAAACATTACAGTTAACTGCTACTGTTTGTTAAATCCAAAAATAAACAGAACTACAATTATTATTGGTTTCGATGTTTCAGGTGAACCCTGAATTGACTCACTGCTTTGAAGAGAAAGGTTTGAAATTTGTTGGCCATGATACAGAAGGGAACAGGATGGAAATTATTGAACTGGAGAGTGAGTGTCTTACTTGTTTGTAATACTTATTCATCTGTTAAAACTGTATAAACTATAGGTTGTTAAATGACATGTAGGCACAATATTTAGCTGTCATAACAGAGTATATTACCTAGACAGTCTGTGAAATCTTCATCCTTGCAGTAGAGACCTTCAAAACTCGACTAGACAAAGCTGTCAGCAACCAGAATTAACTTTGAATTTGTCCCTGCTTTGAGCAGGAGGTAGGGAATAGAGACCTCCCAAGGTGCCATCCAATCACTTTGTCTCTTTCAGTTACCCTCTGGTTGGAATCATAAAAATGAAAGCATGAAAGTCAGATAGAAAGCAAGCTCCTTTCTTTCACAGAAGTGATGCAGAGAGATGAGTGTTTGATACTTTGGAAGTATTACTTTACTAAGTAAGACTCGATGTCTTTTCTAAAGGGTTCTGAAATCAAAAAGAGTTCCACTGCATATGTTTGTTGAATGGTGCACAGAGTAGCTTTTCAAAACTATCTTTTCGGTTTTGATTGGATATTTGATTAACTCTTTAATGTTAAGTCACTGTTGGCTAGATAATTATCAGGCATCTGAAGATGCAGGCTACGCTACAAGGTTTTTTTATTCCCCTTTCTTATGTGAACCCTAATTGCCATTGTTCAAGATAAATTCCATGCACAGAAACATAAAATCATCATCAGAATACATTATTAGCCCATGGAGTGCTATTTGTGACATGATGCACCTGAGAATTCATTTCATATACTCCGTGGTATGTTGAAGAACATTGCTGTGATTTTGAACCAGGGTTGGAATATGGACACTTACTTATAATGTCAAGCAACTGTGCCGTAGAGGGTAATCTGAGAGCAAAGGGCAGATGTGAATTTGTAAACTACTAATTGTCATGGATGTTCTTGGGTTGGTTTGTTCCTGACACATTATCTCTGTTACATGTGCTGGTGTTGGGAGGTTGTTTTGTCTGCCCTGCGTTGAACAACTTCTGTAGAGAGCATTGAGAAATAAATCAGGCAGAAATTTTTAATTGTGTGTTACTGTGAAAGAAGAAAAAGCAGCAATAAAACCTGGAATTATTTCATAATGGGCTGCAAGGAGATGGGTTACTAAAGAAAAACAGTCATCATAGGGAGAAAGGTGGGTTGGAGCAGAAGCTTGGAAATAACAGTACACCAGATAGCTTAGGCAATGCTTTTAAGCAAAATATCCACACAGGAAGTATTTGGTGCTTTGTCATTGAAGTTATGGGATAAATCTAGGATCCAGGTTCTCTTTAATATACAGCAGCAGAGAGAAGAACATATACTACAGTAGACTAGACCATATAGTTTACCTTCCTAGAAGAAAACCCCTGATTTCTTCTCATCACTTACTCTGTACTGCAGAGTAATTCCTTGAATATTGGGAATTATTTTGGAAACTGTCAAACAAGAATCTGTAGTTAGTTTTGTCCCATGTCCTGGCGCCAGAAGTGGTTAGTGTTAGCTCCTTTAAAACAGAGAAGGAACAGGTTTTCAGCGTGAAAGAGTACAAAAGCTTTCTTCCTTCTCTATTCTTTTGAAGAAAACAGAAGGGAAGCAGAAGCAGTAGTAAAAAGGTGCTTTTCATGAGAAACAGAGAGGTGAAGATTTAAGAGAGGATGAAGCAGCATATTGTTCTGGATAGACATGCATAAATAGATACTGGAAACCAAAATACTGCGAAATGAACATGATAAATGTAAACTTTGTGTCTTTTCCACTTGTGCCCCCCTTCCTCCACCCTTACATGTTGGTACAGGTTTATTATTCAGTTTCTATGAATCATAGGATGATTTTTCCTTAGTTTGTCCTACTAACCTTCTGCCTCTGTTGTCAGTTGCTTTTTGTGGAAAGAAGTTTTCTGCTGCCTCACCCTTAAATTCACATGTGCTGCTCTGGCTTCTGGACACCTGCCTGAAGTCTTCAATAAGGTTTTTTCCAAAAAGTTTTTCTACTATCTTCTTCCTACATTGTGTAATTTTCTTTGATGTCTGTCTTGTAGATCACCCATATTTTGTGGGAGTTCAGTTCCACCCAGAATTTTCCTCAAGACCTATGAAACCTTCACCTCCATACCTTGGGCTGTTGCTAGCAGCAACTGGGACACTGAACGCATACCTGCAGCGTGGATGTAAATTGTCTCCAAGGTAATCTTTCTTTGTTGCTTGCCTGCAGTTTGACAGTCACATTTTTGGAGGGACTATTCCATCCTTCAGTTCAGAACCCCAGAAGAGGAAAAGGAGTTCTTCATGTATTGATTTACTTGTTGCTGTGTGTGCCTGTTATAAACCCAGGTGTAAAATAACCTGTAAGCAGGAAGCACAGTTCCTCACTTCTTCCTTTTCAGAGGCTATTAGGGCTAAAGCCAGAATCCCACATTACAATCAGAAGAAAAGTAAAAACATTTAGTAAATTCAAATGAAGATATCAGCCTCCTGTGTAAACTTCCATTGCTTCATAGGGAAAGAAATTTGCTAGAGGATCCAGCAATGAAGTGAAACTCTTACCTTATGCTTGAATGATGATAACAACAACAAAGAAAGCACTGATTTTATTTTGCAGTAGCTAAATAATAAATACTATCTTTCAGAGACAGGCCTGAAATAAAACAGTTGGGATACCTTTAAAACCCTTACAGAGTTTGATCTAAGTCAGAACTGGATGGCTCACCCAAAACTCTGTCCTTGGTCTCTTGGACACAGAGGCTTTGTTTTATTGAATGTAGCAATGTTTTTTTAGCCAGGGTTAACTAATTCTTGTTTATTTCAATTATATTAATAAGTTACAATTTCATTATAATAGCAATAATAAGTCAGAGGGAAGCCTTAGGCATAATAACAAAAAATGAAAAAATCCCAGAAGATGACTGGATAATAACATTGAACAGATCCAGATTTGGCATGTTGGCTTTTCCTCTAAACAAGACACCAAACTTATTAATTCTGTGAGTTTGGCTTTTTTTTTTTTTCCTGAGTCTTGTGTTCTATTAAGATGAGGTTCATTTGTTAAGAGAGAAGCAGAAACTTTATTAAAGTTTGAGTAGTAATGGGAAAATAGCCAGGCCAGACCAGACCCATCTGTTTTGGTTCCCTACTCCTCTATGGGTATCAGGTTTTATTCACTCTGCCCAGCTGTGGAATGACGTACATACAAAGAGAATGAATTTCTGATCTGCAGACTACAGCTTGATTGAAACACTCCTGTTACCTTAGCTTGCCGTTGTTAGTAGGGGTCAGAACGTTAGCTACCTTTTAAAACCTTTGCTGGTGCAAAACACTGATCAAATTTTTGTGGTGCTTGGCAAGGCAGAGTCTTCCATCACAGTGATCTTCAGACTTGCCCTCTTGGTGGGCACTCTGGTTCACACTTCATCTTGCTTCACAGCTCCCAATATCCTTTCTTGCACTGCTTCATCCCATAAGTAAACCTATTTATTTCTCTGAGATAAAGAAAAATTACTTTTTTTTAATGAGCGATCTGCATGTGTCCTGCTAATTTATACCCCTTAGCGTTATAGCAACTATGCTATCTAACCTTAACCTAAAGATTCAGCCATTTCTGAACATTCCCCACTTAGACTTACTTGAATTAAACATTCAAAATGTATACCCAACTCTTTTTCTTTTTATTCATAGAATAAACTCCTACCAAATCTTAAAACATTTAGCAAAGACAAAAATCCACACCACAAAACTTAATGTATAAAATTACAGATTTTGCTATTTACCTAGTTACACAGAAATCAAGCCAAAGCCCTGTGGCTTGAGAAAGAGCACTGGAATAGGAAAGCATTTTGAGGCTAAAAGAGGAGCATTTTGTAGGGAAGAATGTTCAGGAGGGAATCGCAGTGCTTATTACAGCACATGCAGTCATATTAACATACCCACCTGCTGAGTGGAAAGATTTCCAGTGTAAACCCTTAAACCCCAGAATGCTGGTGATTTCATTGAGTTGTAAAGCTAAGGCATGTCATAACAAGGCTGGAAGAAATCTGAGGAGAGGATTTTCTGCACACCTCATCCAGCACCGCCCACATTAGTTTTAGTTGTGCTGTTGACTAGAGCAAAGGAAGCTGCAAGAGAATTTGTGGAGACCAGTGAGTTGAGCAGATAACCTATGCAAGGCTACCATAAACACTAAAAAGAGAGTGAATGATGAAGTCCTGAGACAAAAGGAAATATGTATTCCAGCGTGAGAGTCTTAACAGGAAACTATTACTTCAGAACATTTGACAGCCCCATAATTAGGGTGCAATTTTAGAATATTTGGCACCTGGACAGAAGCCCTAGTTTATAAACAAAGCTAATAATAAATTTAAAGATGCATTACAACCTGCAGGTGAGTGCCCTAAATAAAAGAAAGTGAATAAACCTCTTAAATTTTTGTGAGGCCTAGTCTGGTACAAACATAGGCCCACATAGGCATGAGCATACCTAGTTCGAGACTGGAATGCATCCTCTGGGGTAAATTTAGTTCCCAGAAACTTTGGTGTATACAGAGACAGTCAAGAACTGACCAAAGGATCAGAGTAACTTGGTGATTAATTGCTACTTATTTACCTGAAGTGGTGGTTGGGCACCCGAGTTGCCTTTGTGGTTTCAGCCTCTTGTGCTTTATGTCACGAGTGCCCAGCCATCACACAATGCAGTGCACTTCATTTCCTTGTGAATGGTTTTAGACTATGACCTTTTTCAAACCTTTATATGGAAATACTGAAGTCACCATTTCGTATGGAAGTGAGGAAGATAGTGGGAGGCTGCCAGTTTACATTTTCATTGTCAAGGACAGAGAAAACCAAAACCACGTGAGACTCAAAGTGTACAATACCCACAAATACACTGCTTTATAAAAGAAAAAAAAGGTTTTAATAGGAAACTAGTGGATGAAGAGGGGAACTTCATGTGTAATGTTGTTGGCTTTTACTGAGGCTTGCGTAGTTTCATTTGAAAAAAATCAATAAAAACTGACTTATCTTTGGGAACAGTATAACATGGGTTGCAAAACCACTGGTGTACAATAAAGCCATGCTGTTTGTTTTGTTTTAGTTTGGTTTTTTTTCTGTTATCCAGTTTAGCATCAGCAGGATTTACTTCTTCTTTGTCTACAACCAGCACCTTTATTAATGGCCTGCAAGTCAGGGTGCATTAATTATATTTGCAAATAATGTCATTTGAATAAGAGCTGAAAGCTCTATTCAGAACAAAGAAGTAACAAAAAAATATGAAGGGAATTTAGTCATCTCTGCTGAATATAATGCCATCTTTGGAGGAAGAGGATAAGCTGAAGATAAATAATTTAAAGACGAATGTCCAGTACATTGGAGGAAATGTAGGAAGTGAGAGGTGTTCCTAGGTGAGTAAGTGTGGGCAGCTCTGACTACTGTGAGAAACAACTTTTGCAAGGCATTAGTGAATATGCTAATGTGAGGCACCAATCTAATGCCATCTAGTCACAGAGGACTCAAATTTTGAGTTCTGGGCAGGTTATTAGTGAAAGATGACATATGAGCTGTGTTCAGCGACAAGTAGCAAAAGTGGCCAGAGGACAGAAGGAATGATGCATTAAATAAAACAGCAGAAAACTCAGAAAATTTGCCTGTATGATGCTTACTGCGTTAGCATAGTCCAGCTATCTCCCAGATCAGCTGTGGAGGAAAGCACCTATGAAGAGAACGGAAAACAACCTGTGTGACACGTTCTGGTGCCTCATGTCCCCTGTACATTGTCCCCAGTCAGGACCACCTTTGGCGCAGCATCATGCTTCTGGCATTGGCCAAATCCAGACATGTGATTTGAAGGAAATGTGATTTGAAGATTGTCAAGAGAGCAGCAAGAGAGGGACAGCACCACAAAAGAAGGCAATCCAGGAGCCAGAGGTGGGAGCTGTCCTGGTAGGGATGGTGTCCTCACCGGCAGGAATCAGTACCACAGTCACCACGGAAGGCAAGTGCTCTGGCTCCAGTGACCTTCCAGTGGTGCAGGTCCCAGGTGAGGGCACCAAAGACCTTGTTGGGGAAACGAACACCCTGTCACCCTCAGAGCTCTTACAGAAAACTACAGAAAAGTTTTAAAGGAAATTCTTTCTTAACCATACTGGTACTTAGTAATGGTTAGTTATGTCAGCTAGCTTTGTCATTTAAATGTTAGATGTTTACAGTGAAAACTCTTCTGAGCTGCTCACCTCACCTCTTTTTCTGTAGTTGTTAAGTGAAAAAGCACTTTAAGGAATGAAATAGCTCATTCTGACTGTTGTGAGGGTCAGTTATGCATTACACATTGCAAGTGCCCGTTTCTCTCCAGTGGCTGTAGGGAGCTGCTGGTGCCTATCCCAGATGATGATGTTATCCTAGGTCCAGTTACGTGAGTGCAGGTGGCTGGCAGGTCAGAACTGGGGAGTCTTGGGTATGTGCTGAGGGATTCCCAAATGAAATGATGTTTAATGGAAGCATAGGATTGTATCATGATGACCATCATAATAAATTATATCTATAATTTTTATGACCATAAATTATATCTATGACTTTTATGACCATATCATAAAGTGATCATAAAAATACATACCGAGGATATGGGTGACTGCAATTATAACAATTGCACAATCAAATATGCATTTATTCGAAATAATGTTTTAATGACTTAATAATTCAGCTTTTGGGAGGGGGAAATAAGTGATAGTAATTTATAGATTTCTTTCTGCTGAGTCTTCAAAAGCTAAACAACTTAAACAACTGCAGCCTGTACTAAACTTATCTGTACTTCATGTATTTTTAATTTTCACTGAGGAAGAAATGCACTTAGCTTGGCTCCTTGCAGGCCATAGCATTGCTGTAATAATTGTTTAAACTCCTTATGTTTCTGGAAAATGAGTTATTTGTCAATTGTACATTAAAAATGAATGAAAGAAAAGCTCCCCTGAAACTGCCAAATACTTTGTTTCTAAAGAATATTGATCTGGGTTTTCCAAGTGAAAAACAAAATGTTCGAAGAGTACCCATTTTACAGGAGCAAAGTGACCAAAACTCTTCATCTTAAAAACTAAAGTGGCTGATTAGATGCAGTGACATTGCATAGAGTTTTGTTATGTTTTTTTATCCTTGGCCACTTCTTCATACTCTAGATCCCACCAAAAAAAAAAACAAACTCAAAAAGAAAGAAAGAAAAAGAACTGTTGGCATTAGGTTTTAGAACTGGTGGCCTCAGATCTGCTCAGCATCTTCTCTTTGTTGGAGTCCACTGCTGTAAGAATTGTTACAAATAAGATGAAGTGGGTGTCAGGCTCCTGCCCAAGATGATTGCTAATTAATTTGAGCACAAACTGAGAGAAAACTTGCTGAAGCAAATGTAAGCATATTTTTTCAGTGGTTGGCTCAGTGTGAAAAATAATTTCATAAAGGAAAGCTAGGTTTATTTGATTTCTCACCACTACCACTTTCACAGCCAGCAGATTTAAGTAAGGTTACTTAATATTACCAACTGTGGGCACGAAGCATCCATTTGGGTTTTGTGTTTAGTATCTGTGTACAACTCGTTGTAATTTGGAACAAAGTACACATTTATTCCATAGGGAAAAGATGGCTTGTTTGTGGTTAATGCCACCTGCAGTTTTCTTTCAGATTACATGAGTTTAGTATGTTTGACATCAGAGTAAATCTCAGAAACCTGACAGCAGTGCTGGGTTGAAGCTGTAACACACAGATGTAGATATGCCAAGTTTCACAAGTCCCTCTTTGCTTTCAAGTCCACTGACAGCTTAACTCTCGAAGTTCAGGTTTCCTTGGGATCTGAGTTGTTATTGTTAAGATGATGCCACAGGTTCTGGATGTGCTTACAGATATCATTCAAGCAGATGAAACTGAGAGACTGACAGTTACCTGAGTCTGAAGCCCAAGGGCTGATCCTTACCTAGGTATTTCCCCTACCATTCTTGCCCCTGTGGCCTGCTTGTGAGACATAAAACTGACTTACACACCATAGAGCAGCCCTAAAGTAGGGGATACTGTCAGGTGCTACTGCAGAAGTCAAGAATGTGATGTGACAGCCCTTCTCTGGGATGTAGTGTCAAATCTTGTACTGAAATTGGGCAGTGTGGGACCTGGAAAAAAATTGTCATCAGCTGAGTAAGTGTTTTAGCCTCTGTGCTAGTGGCCAAGTGAGCCTCAGCTTCAGCAAACTGAAAAGAGGCTCAGGAGGTTGGGGTGGTAAGTCAGTGAAATCACAGAAGCATACAGGCTGTGTGACTGCTTCTGTGGGCAAATGCCTCTGAAACCTGTGTCATTGAGTGGGGGAGGACCTGATGAGAGTGCTGGGTGGGGATCAGCACCTGACTGCCTCCAAGAGATGAAGCTGGGCAGTTCTCCACTCACGTTATTGTCTGTGAGCACTTTTACTGACTCCCATACTGTTGTATACAGAGCTCTGGCATGGTTTTGGGTTGTGATTGCCACTGGGCAGCAGAGCTAATTAAAAAAAAGAAGTTCTCTGAAGACTTTGGGCTTAAATCAGGGCTGTCATTACATTATGTGGTTCTCTACAATCAGTTTTACTCTCTGTTCTGTGGGCAGTATTTGCTATTTTGCTGTGATGTGAAAATGCAAAACCGTTTTAATAATACTGAATTTTTATTCCATGTTTCCATGGGTACTTTCAGAAAAAAGTAAGTACATTTTTGATGATGTTGTGTTTGTCTGTGTGCATCTGGCATGCTTGATCATACTGTTAACAACACTTTCCTCACTTGAACTGTGTAATTGATCACCAGCTGGTGAAATGATGAAATTGAGCATTTCACACTAGCCTGATATGACACATTCTTTATAAGAACCACATCAGCAATGTGTGTGTCACAGAAAGAAAGGGCAGAATGCTGTAGGCAAAGTCTTAATGTTAGAACATTATCTATGTTGTTTTACACAAATTTGGTACAGTGACTTGCTGTAACTATGGGAGACTTTCTTAACAGGTAGAAATTAAACGAGGTGACTGTTGGTGCCATTCCTCCTGTCCCACTCTGTTTAAGTGTCTGGTTTTTTTACCTATTCTTTCTTTGGTTTTTCTTTTCTCTTGAAGAAGAGGGGGTGAAATTCATACTACCAGGCAGTGCTCAGTAACAAGCACCAGGATAGCTGAGTGCAGTTTGTTCACTGTTCCACAGTGCAGTCTTGATCAAAGATCTCCAGCTGCGGGGCTGCATGGCTCACTTGAAGCATTACCCAGCAGGCAGTCACTGGGATCCACTGATAAGGCTCTGTCTGGGCTGGTCATGTGCTTGATGTCTCAGTAGGAGATCCCCAGAGATGGGGAACACGACTTGAATGGGCTCCTGTTGTCTGGAGGATGAAGGGGTGTGTGGTGAAAGGGAGATGTGACAAGGCAGCTGTGCAGTGGCTGGCGTAGAGTTGGTACCCAAGGCTGTCATGATGTTTCCATGCAAATGAGGTCTGAGATCCCCACCTGTACTGTGCTAACCATGTGCTCTGAAGGGTCACAGGACTGACCAGAATTACTGCTGCTCAAATGTGCTTGTCAGTTCCATGGGCTCCCTTTGCTGGCTTCTCATCTGGAGAAATTCAAGTATCTGGAAAACAGAGTGTGGAAGTGAAGTATAGTAGGGAGGGGTTGAGGCTGGAGGCGCTTCTGAAGTGCACTTAGATTTAAGATAAAATTGGAGATCCAATAGACATCATACTGTCTGAAAATGTGGTTTGTGGGCACTTCTTTCTCTCAGTCGCTGTGGTGATTCCTGTTCTTCGCTGTTCCCTTGTTCTCGCTGCTTATGAAACAGTCACTTGCATGGCAGTTTGGTCTGTGAAAACCAGTCTGCTTCTCACAGGACACAGCAAAAAGGGATAAAACTTCCAGAAAAACTGTCAGGATATTGCTTGGTGCAATGAATATTATTTGTGTTCTGACTAGAAGAGCAAGAATTGTAATTTAAATGTAAATTCAAGAATTCTGAGCTAATAAAGGTGTCTTAAGGGGTTTTTTTTGTTAAAACAATGATTTTCTTTACCATGAGGGAGAAATTCCTTTTATTTTAGCACTGAATATCTGTTATTCTCTATGTTTTTAACCATGATCATAGACACACAGTGCCAGCAAAATGTAGAATGAATGTACAGGAGCCAAGCAAAAAGAAATTGAACATACTATTTATCAGGTAGAACATTCTTTCGCATCAGGTCTTAAACTCCAAACTTCAGCCCATTCCGTTAGAGGAAGGTGTTCTAAAATACCGTATTTTAAGCATGAGCTTAAAGCAGTTTTCTGGAAATGGGTTGCATTTGAGGAAAGTGTTGATCATATGCATCATGGGTTGGAGGGCTTGGAATAAAATACTTGGTTTTGATCCTTCTGAATTCTTATTGGTTCCAACAGTGACAGCTACAGTGACCTAAGCGATGACAGCTCACCAGAAAAAGAGTTTCCTTATTCTGACACAAGCTGAAATGATTGTATGAGAACACAGAAATGGATGATGCTGTTGAGGTAAACTGAAATGTTTTGATACTGCTTTATGACACTGATTTATTCTAGACCTAAAACAGGAGATAAAGTTGACTTAATTCTCTTAATTTTGTTTCAAGTCCTATCTGAGAGCGTATGTCTTCTTTCTCGTCTGTAGCATTTAATGCTTTTCCCTTCTGCTGCTTAACTCTGCAATTGAGATGGTAAAATCTGCTAAGTATTTTGGGTACATCTTTTATGTAGGATGCTGTACAAAACCATGTTGTGGTCAAGTTTGAAGATACATTAAAAATATATTTTTAAATTATGGGGGGGGATGTCTTCAGTTTACAAGTTGGAATCACTTCAAGTACACTATATAGAGATGAGTTTTAATTTTGCATTAATATTCACCTGTAATTGCATGTGATGCATTGATACCACAAAGACATCCCAACATAAATACTTGGATTTAATCTGCAGTGATAGATACAAACACGTTTTATGAAATTGTAGCTTTGTTTGCCATAGGCTTTGCCAGAGTGATGTTGGATTGGTTGTTTATTCACCTGTAAGCATGGTAGTCATAAATTTCCTTTCAGTTTGGAGGTTGTATTTCCTGTGAGACAACTGATCTCTGCAGGATCTGGACTTGAAACTTAGTCTTACTTTATTTTTCCTATGCAGATTCATCAGAGCTGGGGCTGGTATGACACTCATTAAGCTTCTCAGTATTTCTGAGTAGTTTTGTAAGGAGGGCACAGCTTTCCCCTCTGATTATGTCTCATGTGGTGTAGACACTGAGCAGCTGTGCCAAGCAGACAATTAAGACTACATATGAGTGATGCATTTCTGCCTGATGGTCTCCTGATCAAAGTAGTGGCATGAGATACTAGAAATTGGAGTTCAGTCTTTAGATGCAGCATAGGTTTCTTCTGTGATTTTCAATTGAATTCTTTTTCGGTCTCATGTACCAGGTGTTAAGGATAATTATCCATCCCCAAACCATGAGAGTGAAGGACAGAATGTTAAATTATTTAATGACCCTGGTACATGTACATGCAGCACTGATGCCTGTCCTAAAATAAACAAAAAATAAGTAGACAGAATGTTCCTTTTCACTCTTGCCTGGATCCTTCCTGCCTTCAAACATTACAATGGTTCTGTTTCTTGAGACCAACACAAGGTACAGGACAGTCCCTCTGGAAAAGCCCTTGCTTTCCTCAGTGGAATTTATGAATGGTAGTTCTCTGTTTACTGTTGCAGCGTGGCTTGTTCAGTGCTTGGTTGAATGCACTGTTGTGATGCTTTTAAGTGGTTATCAGTAGCCGAGCTGATTTTGTTGGAACATGTCACTAGTGGATACCAATTGTATTCAACAGAATTACTCTAGAAAGGATTAAATAACTAAATCCAGATATAAAGGAATGATAGAAGCATTGTCTCATTTATTTTTATCTCGTGATTAATTCTACCCATTAATCAGAGCTGGATACACTTGTAGACTATATTTAGCTTCATGGTTTTGCTTTATGCTGTTTGATCCAGATGAAATATATCTACTTGTACTATTTACACAGGACTACTTTGAAATCAGTCGACAAATTTGAGAGAAAATTACATAAGCATGAAATAAACTGAGTTACAGATGAAATCTTTCTAATAATTGATTTTTTTACATTTATTCTTCCTTCCTCTCCCTCTTTTTATGTTACAGAAACTTGAGAACCGGGCAATGTTGAATAGAAGAAAGTAGAAGAGTAAGCTGCTTGCAGTTCTCATACTGTTTCTTCGTCTACTGTTTTCAATAATTCTCATTACAGATGACAGTTTTACTGTTCTGTAGCAAAAGCTATTCTATGTAAATGCTGTTTCTCTTCAAAAGTTATCAAACGGTTGTGCACCTTAGCTGTTAATCATTATTCATCTTGTCCTATATTTCAGAGTGATCTCAGGTGGATATGTATCAATTCACTGGTTCACAGCTATTCTTGATTTGAAGGAAGATTTGGCTGGTTTCAGTTTGCCTTAGAACAGGAAGACAGAATGCATTAGTTCTTGGGAATGAGGGGCAATGCACTAAAACATTTAAGGGAAAATTGTCTTATTCTTGAGCAGTAGAAAACTGTTTCAGGTTTTTTTCCCTATTAAGCTTGTATATATATATTTTTTACTTTTTTTACCATTCAATATGTACAAATGAAAAATGGTTGCTATATTTCAGCTCTTTGTGATTATGATAATTAATGTTGGATACAATTTTTTTCACTTTGTTTTGATAAGTGATTTGATTTAATGTAAATTAATTTGCTCAATTTCTGGTGAAAGTCTGGTAATACTGATCATAATTCTGACCTACAAAATTAGAGAAGTGATATTAGAAGGTGGTTTTGTATTTGTGTTTTGTTAGAGAGAAAGCAAATACATTTGTATGTTAAACTCTAGTTTGAACACTTGTGCGGAAGTTTTCTACACTCGTAGAAAAACCAGTCGTAAACCTGGGGTGTTATCTGGGCTCCAGCTGTGCCACACTCAGTTAATTGCAGTAAATAAGTATGAAGCAAATTAAGTAAGGTTCACCCTTGTTTTCCTGCATCCTGTGGCCACTCCATCATCATGGCATTTATTCCCCTGTAGATTGGAATGATATATTTTAAGTTAGAAATCACAGGTTATTCCACTGCATCACAACTGCAGGCAGCCCTGCAAAGCCACGGCTGGAGCCTGAACCCCACTGAGGCAGAAGAGGAAGGTGAGAGGTGCTGTTCTGGGTGTAAGGCTGGATCCCATTAGCAGTAGGGCATCATCAAACCTGTCACAGAAGCTCAACCTGGGCTATGTAACTGATGGGCTCCAAATGCTTGGAACACACTTTCTTACAAAGAAAAATTCTGGATTTTGAGAATTGTGTTTCGTTTTGGTTTTGGGCAAAATGGCTTCTTTAATTCATCAAAAGTCAGTATCTGCACAAGAATAAAAAGCACCATGTTCCTTATTGCAGCTTTGTAAAACAGCAAGTTTGAGAGCTGTGCATTGCTCTTGAAAATCTCAGGTTACACAGTAAATTTGTCTCTTCACTAAAAGAAGCTTTAATGGTAATGAAACATAAAATGTATTTTTATGGCAGCACTTTGCTAAAGTAGTTTGTGAATATGTGCCTTAGAAATACTGACAGCAGAATTGGTGTCACTGTATGTCTTCCCCAGTGAGAGACACTGGCTACTGCTTTGTGAAAAGTGAAGAATTTCCTAAGATTGTCTGTAATGTGCAAATGTATTTTCAAAACATTTTCAATAAATGGTGTTTGGAAGTGTTTGGGTACCTACTAAAGACTCATGGTGCCTGTTGTGAACTGTGGTGTTAAGGAGAGAATCCATCATTTAATCATGTCCCAGTTTTATTCTCTGTGAGAAACTGAGTATCTCCAGTCAAGTATTGCATCTTGGCAGTGTGGGTTCCTGTTTCACTGTCAGGCTTTACAGGTGGGGTCCTTTACCACCTGCCTAACATACTTAACATGTCCTACCCTGAAGCTGAGGTTTCTTTTTGTTTGAATATCGCTTTTGCCACCTTTGGAACATGCTCCTCATTGCCTAAGTATAGATTTGCAATTTGGAGAAATAGTGCAGTACTGGAGTAAACCCTCTTACTACATGTGATTGATTTCCCACAGCAACTGTTGTGCACCAGACCTCAGATCCTTTTGGATCCTTTGTGTGGGTCTACTCTTCTTTCTCTTATTTAGCTGCTTGGAGAGATAATCTTCATGTGCTAGTGTATAATGCCTGCAGAGGTTGGATCTAATGAGGAGGATTTGCTGGACCAAACAGACTATTCCTCATCATGGAGTTCTTGTGGGAGGGTGGACTGGATGCTGCATTAGATTGCTGTTTTTCTGAAGCCATATTAATATGAGATAGAGTGTGACTGTTGATTCAGAGTAGTACCAAAGAAGGCTTACTGTGACCCGAGATTGATGGGACTCTGGCATAATTCTCCTGAAATCCTCTAGAGGCATCTAAGCCCTGGCTTGCCAGAAAGACACTGGAGGTTTTTAGCAATACCTTAAAAGTAGAGAACCTGCAGAGAACCTGCAAGAACCTGTGTAAGCAGGAATTGCAGCCCCAAGCTAAAGGAAGTTTTTGGGAAAGAAAAGGCAGATTGTCAGCGATCAGAAGGGCAGGGGCTTGCTGCCCAAAAGGATGTGGAGGAGATAAGGGAGAGTTGAGTGTAAAAGCAAGAAATTACTTACCAGCCTGAGCTAACCTCCTAATAGCTGTGTTACAGCTGCCATGGCAATGCAAATGAAAATTTCTCCCCAAACACTGTCGCTGGCAGTAGGGAGTGTGATTACAGCCCTGAGAACTTCTTAGCTGGTGGTGAAGCCAGATCAGCACAGAAGTAAACAGGAGCTATGCAAACCTGTGTGGGACTGGCTGAAGCTCATTTCCCGCAACTTCACTGTTTGCATACGTGAGGTGACCAAAATCTGCTGAAAAAGGGAGTGAGGTGGAGCAAGAGGGAGTCAGAATAACATTGCCCTTGGGAGAACATGTGGCCTCTTGCAGCATCCTGTGGAAGCTCACTGCAACATGACAGGGGAAGTAAACAAGTGCTACAATCGTTTCTGTACCTAGGCCTGGATAACAGCTCATTCTTGCACACAAGTAGAAGGAGGCTTCTTCCCTGGGATGTCTGCATGGGAGTGGTGGTGTATTTCTGTGCCACGGTGACTTATCCCATACAGTGCTTAGTTTTTCCCTGCTAGCATAGTGAATTGGTAGCTGTTAGCTCTGTGATAACTTCCAGACAAACTCTTCCTCTTAGCACGTCACTCTGTCCCCACTGTTGACATGGTTGGTACTTTATTCAAGGATTTCTCAGTTTCCCAGGTAGCAGCCTGCATATTTTTGATGACAATGAACTTAGTATCTCAGATATTTCTCCCTTTATTGGGTACTGTCTAGATTTTTCAGGTATTCAATTGTGTCTGAATTGGTGACGTGCTAACAGGGTGAAATGAATTAAGGACTCATCTAAAATAATTGCATTAAAAGATTCTACACGTGTTCTATTATGTAGCAGGCTCATATTTGTATAGCTCCCCTAAAATGACTCAGAATCTTTATATCAGCCTCTATTAGATGTCCAAAGAAAATATCTGTGTTGCCTCAGTTGGAAATTCCCTCTGCATAGCAATTCCAGAAATGCTAATTTTCCAGTCTCTGGTTAATTGTCTTGATTTTATCTCTAAACTTTTTTTAAAACTTTTTTTTTAAAATGTGAATTAACTTTTTCATGGGACACAGAAGTGGACCAGTTCTGTTCTTTATTTGTATAAAAGTAAGTCATCTTCAGTACTGTCTGGTTTCTTGCTCTTTAAAATACCTCATGGATTGCAGGATTTGACATCCTGCTGTGACCTAGCTGACCTACTGCTAGAATAAAGCCTATTAAAATGTCTTTCATCTTGTAAAAATTGTGTACTTTAATCTTTACACTTTGATGCTTTGTTTGTATATGGAATATTTTCTCTGCTTCTAACATCCTAATTCATTTGGAGAAATTGGTACCTCATTGGACTCCTGGTAACATGCTCTCACAAATTTGGACCAGAGCCTAGAAAACCAGCTTTTCCTGAAGTGTGGACAACATTCTGTCTTTCAGGAGTGCTCCTGGAAATGTAAGGCTCTCTTCTACGTCTACGGACCCTAACTTAATAATTTAAGAAAGTTAACAGTTGGAAGATGCTAGAGAAGTTAACAGTAGCACAGTTTATATAACCTAAGGACCAACCCAAGCCTTGGATTGAAGCATAATCCAAGACTCCATGTATTTAAAGGAATAGTTAGGATAGTCTGCTCTGAGCTTCTGCATAACATATCCTCATCCAATAGCAGCTTCAATAAACCCCTGATTTCACAGAGTCAATCTGAGCAATAAAAATATGACTTTACGTGTCTTTTTGTTTGAATATTGCTTTTGCTACCTTTGGAACATGTTCCTCATTGCCTAAATATAGATTTGCAGTTTGGGGAAGTAGTGCTATTTTGGAGCAAAACCTTTTACTACATGTGAATGATTTCCCACAGCAGTTGTTGTGCACCAGACCTCAGATCCTTTCAGAGGAAATAAAATTTGAAGATTCATTCCAAAACCTGGTGTGATTCAGTTCTGAACCCACCCAAGGGAAGAACACTGCCACAGAGGCCTCTGATGTGCATCCAGTGAGTGTGTGCCAATAGAAAGCTTTCAAACCATAGTGTGTTCCTGTGATACCCAAAAATGTTTCCTATCCTGTATGGGTGTTGTATGCACCATGCTCTGAATTGCTGAGGATGTGTTCTCACACATGTGAGAAACCAGGAAGCACAGTGCTGGAGTCACCTGGCCTGGGTCATCTTTGAGCTTGATAAGTGTCCTACTTGAATAATGGGACACTGCAAAATACAGCATCACAGACAGTCCTTGTGGGCTGTGCTTATATCAGCACCTGCACATTAAATACTGATGCCTATATGTGAGCTATTCACCACTGGCTCCTTTTGTACTCAACAAAACCAGGAACTTTTCAGTCATCCTCAGCAGATCAGATGAATCACCTATGGGTATTGTTTATCTCTTGGCATGAGCCTTAGAAAAGAGCCTGGCCCAAATGGCTCAGATACCTGTGTTTGGTCAGATGATTCTATTCCTGGTAGGTCCTGATAGGTGTAGGTGCTGAGCTGGGAATTAGTCACTACCATCAGCTCATTGTTACTGATCAGCTAGATGTATCTGTCTTGCTTGTTTTTGGGGGCTCAGTTGACCAGTCTCACCCCTGGACAGCCTGAACTTCCCCAGAGTACAAAATTCATTCTTCTCTTAGGCCTCAAACCCATTTTCATGCTAGTCAAAGCCTTGAATTTAGCAACGCTTTCTTGTTGAATCCCAGGCAGGGGCCTGTCCCCGTGTGTGCCCGGTGTGGGTGCTTGGGTACACATCTCTGACTGCCCCTGCTGGGACCAGCTCTGCACAAGACACAGCAGCAGGAGAATCTGTTGTCACAGAGTTATTGTGTAGTGCCTGCCTCCCTTGACAAATAATAATCCATTTCCCAGAGCACTCCCCCAGGATGTAGGAGACTTGACCAATTTCCTCCCGAGTTTCAGAAGCAGCCAGGCCTCCTCTCCTCTGGGGGCTGCCCACTCCACAAGGTTAAAGCCAGTTCTCAGTACCAACATTCATGGCTCTCATAATAAGAGGACCATCTGCCGAAATCCTCCCTAGTTAGAGAAACTAACTAGGATATGATTCTGCAGGTGAGGGAACAAGAGGTTCCTTGGGAGGGAGAGCACCTGAGCCCATGTCTTTAGACTGTGTGAATTTTAAATAGATACTGAACAATAGACAGAAACTGATTAGAAAAGGAGCCAGAGCACAGGACTCCCATTTGTTAAACCAGTGCCCTAACAAAGAGGCTTTCTGGTTTTGGGCAAGTAAGTCTTGAACTCTGTTCTCTGGGGTGGCACAGGCTGAGCAGGAAGGAATGACAGCACTTCACCTCTTTTTTTCTCTGCTATGGATGGAAGTTGCTGCATCATTGCTTTGTCCATCCAGTTATTGTCCCTGCTGGCTTGTAAGAGCCTGTGCCAGCTTGTGCTTCTGCTAGCACCAGCCTCAGGCACTAGCTTATTATCTTTTCCTCTGCTGGATATGCTACTCATCATCTGTCTTACCCAGGATTTTAATTTAGTTTATTCCAAAAAAGGGATAGAAGGAAGCTTGTACGCATAAAAGAAAACTGTTCTCAGCGTAGTTCCAATGCCTGGAAGAGCTTGAACTCTTCTTGACATACATGCCTAATAATATGCCTTGGGTTGAGTCTTTAGGTTTGAGAAATTGAAAAGTCATCCAAAATTTTGAACAGTCAAAACATTGACTTCTAAGGCTTGTGGCTGGCGAACGTACTTTCCCTCTGTTTAGTCTTGGGAGCATAATGTGCCATCTTTTACAAAGTTTGGTCTGTGCTAGTGTATAGTTGAGTATAAAGCAGGTTCACAAATTAAAGATTTTTCTGTGTATGTTATCTTACTGCCAGACTTCTGTTTACAAACTTACAGGGGTATCACTCTTGAGAGTATCTCCTCAGTTTTACTCAAGCTTTAAGAAAGAAAGGTTTTAACCAACAGAGATTTCTCTCCAGCTCATTGAAGATACAGAGCTCTCCTCTAACTACATTAAGTTAGATAGCAAAGTAATATTATGAGCATGAGAGAATCAGACCTCCTGAGAGGCATGAACTAGGAGATTTGCTACTCATTACTAAGTGAATTAGGGATGAGATTATACATGTAATGATCTGCTCTTTACTTGGGGTAATGCAGCTCTGAGTTTGCTGGGGAACAAAGATATGATTGCTTATTAATTTGAGAAGTGTGTAGGAGAACTGCTGCGATTGTTTTATTTGACACTTTGGACAGAAAGCTTACTAGTGCAGGTCAGAGGAATCACACAAAGTTCATGCTTACGTGCTTTTTATACCTAATGTTGCAGTGCTGCAAATGTAAAAGTTCAGCCAAGACCATAGCTTAAAATATGATGGTGCAAAGTAAAAATCTAGGTACAAAATAAAACGTGCCAGTGGCAGTCCTCTGAAGCTGCTTTTTCCAAGATGATTTGTTCAACATCTGTTGGTCGTCTCAGTGTGTGAGAAGAATATGTGAGCATGAAAAAGATAAGAGACCATTACCCAGTCTGTTTGTTTTGTTCTTTAACAGTAAGGAGCATTAATTTACAAGGCTGCTAATTTATGTCATTTTTGTTCCTACTGTACAGGCTTAAAAAATTCTGGTAATATTTGCTGTAGTGTTCAGGAACATGAATCTGATAAAAGAATGAGTGTCTGCTGCTGCTGAACTAATAATCCCTGTTTTGCTGACTCTGCACATGAGTTAACACTTAGTGAAGTTAGAGGAGAAGCAAACTTGATGGAAGATGTAACTGTCTTCATGAAATGAAAATATTTATTTAGAAGTGTTTTGACAAGCTTTTGGGTCATCTGAAGGAGAGCTTGTGTACCTGAAATTTAGTTTGTTTTTCCCAGCAATATATCTTGATCTGATAAAAACACTACTTCACCCCAAAAATCCAGATCCCTCTGCAGAGCCTTCCTACACTCCAGGAGATAAACACTCCCTCCTGCACAACTTGGTATCGTTTACAAACTGAGTGAGGGTGCACTTGATTTCCTTGTCCAGAGCATTGATAAGGGTGTTAAATAGGACTGGCCCCAATAATGAGCCTTGAGGGACCCCACTGGTTACCGGCCACCAGCTGGATGTTTCTCCATTCCCCACGACTCCTTGGGCCCAGCCATCGGCCAGTTCTTAACCCAGCGAGGGCTCCACCCACCCAAACCATGGGCTGCCGGCTTCTCCAGAAAAGTGCTGTGGGAGTGATGTCTGGGTGGGCACATCCACAGCCTTTTCCTCACCCACCAGGCAGGTCACCTTGTCATGAAAGGAGGTTAGGTTGGTCAAGCAGGACCTGCCTTTCCTAAATCCATGCTGGCTGGGCCTGATCCCCTGGTTGACCTGTAGGAGCCACATGATGGCCCTCAAGATGAGCTGTTCCATGACCTTTCCCAGCACTGAGGACAGGCTGACAGGCCTGTAGTTACTGGGATCCCATCTGTCCCCAGAGACCTGTGAGCATCTAAGTGGCACAGCAGGTCACTAGCTACTTCCTCTGGATTGCAGGGGATCAATTCTGCTCCCCATCCTTCTCCACCAGCTCACTGGGCTGGTGGTCCTGGGCCTGACCAGTCTTTCTGTTGGAGACTGAGGCAAATAAGGCGTTTTCCAGCCTTTCCATCTCAGCCTTTTTCTTGCCTCTGGTTACGATGTTCACCTCCACATCCAATAAAAGATGCAAATTTTCCTTAGCGTTGCTTTTGCTGTTAAAGTATTTATGAAACCACTTTTTATTATCTTTCGCAGTAGTGGCCAGATTGAGTTCTAGCTGAGCTTTTGCTTTTCTAATTTTCTCTCTACATGACCTAACGACATCCTTTTACTGTGCCTGAATTGCCTGCCTCTTCTACCAAACACAAAAAAACTTTTTTCCCCCTGAGTTCAAGGGAAAAGTTTCTGTTTAGCCAGGCTAGTCTTCCCCACTGGCTGATTTTTCAGCACGTAGGGATGAGCTGCTCCTGTGCCTTTAAGATTTCCTTATTTAAAGTATGTCCAGCCTCCATGGACCCCTGAGGGCTATTTCCCAAGGGGCTCTCTGAACCAGTGCCCTGAACTGGCCCAAGTCCAACCTCTGGAAGTCCAAGGCAGAGGTTTTGTTAACCTCGTTCCTTACGTCCAGCTTCAAGTGCCCAAAGGCAACATTTGGCCTTCTCCTTTCAGCTAAGCTGAAAATGGTAGGGGAAATATATGCTACAGTGGCATTAAGAACTTAATTGATTTAAAGCTAAATTACCATGAAGGACCTTCTACTGCCAACTTACAATTAAAGATTTGTATATTACAGTGAATTTGTAATACAGGACTGAGGTGCTACCACAGGATGATCATTTTAGTTGCCTGAGTTAATAATTATTTAATAATGCATTTGTTTATTAAGAATCGAATTCCAGAAGATAATTCAGATTTTCCCCTCCCCTTGTGAGCTGAAATGCCACTATTTTCTGCCTAGTTTTAATTTCTTCTACTAAATAAAAAAATCTTATTGCAAGTGAGCTTTTTAAAAAATTATGTGTACTGGTCATATTCTTTGTAGAGCAATTTCTTATTAGGGGGAATCTGGAACATTTTTGCTTTCACAGAGTCTGGTTTTCCTTACTACCGACAAGAGTTTTAGCTATTTATTTGTAGGAGAATACAGTCTGGAAGTAAAAGATATGACTTTTCTCTTTTATATGCTGTTTTCTTTAGTCATCTAGAAATGGGCAATATAATGACACATTCTTCTGAATTTCCATTTGATTTCAGTTACTGCCTCTGAGCAATATATTTTGGCTTTGATTTACTCCCCACAGCCAAGAAGACCAGAATCTCATTTTGGCTTAATTGAAATAAAAATGCCATGGAAACTGCGAAAAGGTATTCCCTAGATGTAAAATCCTAGCCTTGTTGAATTCAAATACTGGCTAAACCTACCCCACTGTTGCCTTGGTCTACTTGTAGTGTAATCTTCATTACACACAGTGTCTGTACTGAGTGTCTTTCCCATGCTGCCAATGGCGATTGTGCAGCTGAGGTGTTATTTTTATTTGTCTCCAGTGGTCTAGGCAGCTGTGGAAGATGTGTGTTTTGGAGCACATTAAATGCCCTGTTGAAGCAATCTCGTTGCCATCAGAGATGAGGGGGAAGCCCCAGAGCAGTTGCCTGTGACTTCAGGCCAGAAGTGCTCCTACCAAGGCTTGCTTTGGTAGCAGTGTAGCCAATGCACTTGCCTGACTCTCTGGTGTCTTTTGGCAGTAGTAACTGCCTTTTACCTAGGTTTTTCTAGCATATTTCCACAAATTTTGGAGGAATTGAACATTTCTGACACTAATGTTTCTTTGTTGCACTTGTTTGAAAATTTCCTGAAAGTTGTGAGAACTGACAGACTGAGGAGGGGATAGGGAAAAATGCTGCAGACACCGAATTAATTTTTTTCTTATGAAAACAGGACAAAAATCATTATAATAATTGTAATTTTTTTTAACATCCCAAATCTCTTACTACAATCACAGCCTTATGGCATGTCAATGTGACAGAGCTCTTACCATAAAGACCCTATAATCGGTTTTAAAAAGATAGACAATGGAAATGAGCAATTTTGAAATGTTTAATATATCACTTTAGAAACCATTATGTTTTCAGAATTGGAGTCCAGAAGCAGCCTACTGTCATGTATGCTCATAGTCATTTCCACTTAGTGCAGATTTGAAAATTCAAATATTGAATTTGGTTATGTGTAACATATTTGGGGGAAAAGAATATTAAAAAAAATTTGCAAGTGCTAGTCTACCCTATGTAAAACTATATCCCAAAGGCCAAATTACGCTATAATGTTACTTAATGCAATGAGCTGTAAAATAGGCAATTTTTATGCAGCTGAGCCCTCAAGCTTATTCTTCCTTCCAAGGCACTGCTTTCTTCCTGTGGAAAGAAACAAGTGAATAATATACATTGCTTTTTTTAATGTTCATTATGCTGTTATCATTTTTGAACAGGGAGGACAATGAGATAATCTAAATGATATAGATTACTTGTTTTCTTCCCTAATAGGAAAGATAATGAATGGCTTTGTTTTGATGGCTTTATTGCCTGCAAGATAATGAAATATCCCAGCATGGATTTCATTAGACTTTCTCTAGTCTCACTATGATACAGTCATTAAGAGGCCAGATCTCCTCTTTGATATAAATGGAACCAGATATTACAAAGATTTTAGCACATTGTGAAAATCTGGGCATAAGTGTCACCGAAAGAATTACTGGGTCTTTAGATAAAGGCTGGCCTTGGCCATGAGAGACACAGAAGCCCTAATGCAGTTTATCGACGTGAAACAGCTCACGATGACAAAGGTATGAGGCTATGAGATCTTTGGTATTTAAACTTCGTCATTATTCACAGGGCTCAGGGCTAGAGAGCACGTGCTGCTGCTTAAATACCCAAGTCCTTGCTCTGGTTTCGTTTGGTGGCTTTCAGGGGGTGGGGCAAAGAGCACACAGCTCTGTCCTGTCACCAGCAAACCAGTCCTGTGGAGAGGGTCAAGCATCTGTGCATCAAGACAGCTGCAAGGAAGGACTCCTTAAGGCATTAATCAGGGAGCAGTGTAGCCACCTGGGGTTTGAAAAGGTAAGGTCAAAGTGTCCGTCAAATGGCCATATTGTCTGTATTCTCATCCCAAGGGTCATAGGAAGAGACTAGGACTAGAAGGAACAGAGACATATGAGCCCCATGAGGCTTTTTTCTCCTAAAGCTTCATGTTCTTATAATGAACAGCTGCATTTTTTATGTCTACAAGGATGACAACAAATGTATGTTGGAATAAGACCAGGAAGACACATTGTATGAAAACAAAAATATTCCCTATTTGATTCTTACATGGATAGGGGATGTTTGAAGTTGGAAGTAAGATAATCCAGAGGGTAAGGTTATGCAGTAACTTTTAAAAGTTGTCAATTTGTCATATTTTTTCTGTTTCTTTTTCTTTTTTTTTTTGACAATTGTTCATTGGGAAAAAGCCTGACACAGTTCTGAGGTTTAATATATGCCTTTTGGATGGAAGGGATCAGGAACCATAAGAGGCCACACAGAGATGAGTTGCAGTAAGTAAAAAAAAAAAAGATGAAAGCTGAGGAGAATTTGAAGGCATCAAGGTAATGGGCTACGACACAGACAACGTTTTATCATTTCTTTCTTTTCTCCATGTGATCTCTGCAATAGATAATTACTAGCTCCCATCAGTGATTATTTTCTTGTATCAACGTGTTATAGCAATGCTCCAAATAAAAAAAATTGGCAGCAAATCTAAAATGAACTGGTGCATGGAAAAAAGTTATTCACACTGCTTGCTGTAGTTTCCTTAAGATGACCCCTACACTCTCTAAAGCCAGATGTGCCTGCCAAGGGAAGAGAATCATAGGTGTGATGCCTGCCTGGGCTTTTATCTCCTGAATTTCCTTCTTTGCCATGGAACAACTTATGTGATGGGCTCTCAGCCAGACTTGACCACTGCACTACTGACACCATTAAATGCTGCAATTCGAGGTGAGGAGAGGAAAGTGGGTTTCTGTTCTCCCCTCTCTCTTCTTATACTTGCCTGAAGTGGGATTAGTCCTTTGCTATGTCTGAAACCACAGCAACAGTTTTCTAAACAGGGCTGTGGAACAGTCCTTACACCATGGCTTTTCCCCAAGATGGGAGTCAGCTAAAAACCTGCCCTGAAAAAAATCAGGTTATCTGATAGCTAGCATAGACTGAAACAAGATTTCAGGTTTTCAACTTATTCTGTGAAGAATGAATTGAGATTCTAAGAATTGTAAGTATGACTCCAGTTGTTTCTTGGCTCCTTTCCCACCAGTGCAGATAGG
This sequence comes from Oreocharis arfaki, assembly GCA_013398015.1. Lineage (NCBI taxonomy): Eukaryota > Metazoa > Chordata > Aves > Passeriformes > Paramythiidae > Oreocharis > Oreocharis arfaki. Next base: position 347,387 of record VZRR01011200.1, on the reverse strand, counting down.
GAAGCTGAAGGGAGATGGTGTAGTACTTACACTGCCTGTCTTCATGACTGCTATGGACAAGTAGCAAACACATCAGGGGCTCTGTCTGATGAAGCAACATAGCAGGAATGCCAGGCTGGACTGCTGGCTGAGCTTCTCATCAGTCACAGCTCTGCATTTCTGATTCAGTATTCTACAATGACACCTGCTTTTTAAGAACACTAAAGCTAAATTATTTTGAGATTAAACTAAAAGAGAGTGTTGCCTGTCTATGTGCTGCATTCTAATGCTTTCCCTGTGTCTGGCCTTTTTTGTCCATGCAAATTTATGTCACTTTTTTTACAAAGCATGATTTAATTCATGTTTGAATTGCATTTGCCGGGTTTTTTTCAAGCATTTTCAGAATTCAGATTCACAGGAGAGGAGACACAGAGAATAAGCTGGCCTTCTCCCTAAACAGACAGATATTACAGGAAACTCTAATGTGAATAAAGACTGGAGATTACTTTGTTAATCTCTTGGGGTTTGTATGCCACCCAACATCTCCAGCCCAAATGTTTGACAACTACTGAAACACAGCAGCACCTGTTTTGTTTTCCTTTTTTTGTTGTTTTTGTTTTACTAGGACTAAATTTTGGCAGCAAACAGATGCTCTGCGATATAAACTTGTGCTAAACATTTGCACAACATAAGTTGAGGCCAGAGACAGATTGCTCCTGCTGGAATGCCTATGATGGTTTCAGAGGGGGTTGCTCCCCCAGGTGGAGCAAATACGGGGTCTTTTTGTCCACCTCAGGGTGAAGCAAGCCAGAGCAGGTCAAATTGTCTTCTAGTGAATATTAAATCAACATAGCAGCTGATACAGGACTGATTAAGAAGAACTCCAATCAGTTCTCCTCATTTGGACGGAGAAGTGTTCCTCTCCAGCAGGGAAGTGATAAAAAATGGTACAACAGTCATTTCTGTAGAGCATGTATGACCATGGTTATATTTTCCTTTGAAGGCCCCACCCAAGGAAATGAGCAGAAACATTTTAAAGACAGTCCTTGAAAGGCTGGATTTCTCAAGTAAGAAATGAAAAAAAACCAAGCCCAAACCCACAGCAAGCCAGATAATAAAATGTTCAGCTTTATTTCTTCCCCAGTGGCCTGAAAAGATTATTAGAAAGATCATCAAGGTCTGCTCTGGCAGCTACTCCTAAGCTCAGTGGGACTTAAATGGGTTAGGAGAGAGTTCCCTTAGGCATTGTGGCGACAGAGTTATTGATGGCTTCTTTGCCTGGTTGGATAAAGATTGGTTGCTTCTTTGGTTGTGGGCCAGGAATAGACAGCACACATGCTAGAAGAGAAGAAGATTAATAACAATTAATGTGTTTATTTTGCCTTACTGACATTTCAGTACGTATTGATTGGAATTTTGCTTTTATAAGAAATATCCTTTTTCTGTCACTCACAGCAGTATTTTCTCCTGCCTAGTGATGTGCCATATCCTCTGCTTCCTTCCAGTCCCCATTCTTCCCCTTGTCCTGGCGATCCTCATTGCCCTGAGGAACCTCTTGGACTGCACTGACGTTTCTGTCTGGCTTGTACCCAGGGAGCTTTGTCCTCTCCACCTTGGAGAGGACACTGATATGTGTGAGAGCCTCCACAGAACATGGACTTGAGCCACCACTTGGGTTCTTGTCTCAACATAAAATCATAGAATGGTTTGAGTTGAGAGGGACCTTTAAAGGTCGTTTAGACCCCTCTGCAGTGAGCAGGGACATCTTCAACTAAATCAGGTTGCTCAGAGCCCTGTTCAGCCTGACCTTGAATGTTTCCAGGGACAGGGCACCTACTATCTCTCTGGGCAACCTGTTCCAGTGCCTCACCACCTTCACAGTCAAAAATTTCTTCCTAATTTCTAATCAAAATCTACCCTCATTCAGTTTAAAGCCATTACGCCTTGTCCTATCACTACATGTCCTTGTAAAAAGTTCCTCCCCAGCTCTCTTGTGGCCCCCTTTAGGTACCTTCTCCTTTAGGAAGATGCTATAATGTCACCCCAGGGCCTTCTCTCAAGGCCAAACAATCCCAGCTCTCTCAGCCTGTCTTCGTGGGAGAGGTGCTCCAGCCCTCTGATCATTTTCATGGCCTCCTCTGGACTCACTCCGGCAAGCTGATGTGGTTCCTGTGTCAGGGACCCCAGAGCTGGATGCAGTATTCCATGTAGGGTCTCATGAGAGCAGAGTAGAAGGCCAGAAGGCCCTCCCTTGCTCTGCTGGTCACACAGTGTTTGATGCAGCCTGGGATAAAGGTGGCTTTCTGGGCTGCAAGTGCACTTTGCCAGCTCATGTCCAGCTTTTCTTTGGATTGCCCTGACCCAAGTGCAGCACCTTGCACTTAGCCCTGTTGAACGTCATGAGGTTCCATGGCCCCAGTTCTTGAGCTTTTGGTCCTTTGGCTCCTCTGCTCCAGCCTCCTCTTCTTCCTGTCCCAGGCCTTGGCCTGACTGCTGTACCTGGCCAGGCTTTTTATTTCTTGTTGTTTTGATTTGCATCCTTAGTCATAAAGAGCTGGTCCCTCCCTCGGGTTGTTTGAGTGCCACTGAAGGTACAATTAAGTATAAATTCTTTGTTTATCCCAGGTAGGTCCCAAGTGACTCACAGCAGATGTTCAGGGGAGTTTCCCAGTGCTCCTTCGTGTTGAGAGGTTTTCTGGATTGTGTCAGTGAGGGAAATGGGTGCACTGTCCTCAGGAAGGGCTGCACCTCTGGGCATTTCAGCTGCCAAACTCTCCGGAGCATCTGTGGAGTGTCTGAGGACTATGAAGCTTATCTGAGTTTAGCTGGATTGCCCTGAAAGCACAGTTCCAGTTTCTGATGCTTCCACTTTCTACTGCATTTTAAGTCCCTCCTCTGAAGTAAAGGGTAAAAAAGTGGAAATGAACACCCTGGAAAGTTACATGGCTAAGCAGTATCCTGTTCACTGCTTCGATTCTTGGAAATGGTTATACTCTTCTTGCTAAAATTTTCTGGAAAAATTAGTCAAAATTAGATATCACATGTGGACAATTTCAGTTCAGACAGATGAAGTTATGCAAGGAATAATGAGCTCAAAAGCAGGTGTTCTAATATGAAATGTCCAGCCACTTTCCTAACAGGCAGCACTACTAAATTTGCTATGACTAATCCTTGGTATTGATTTTGTTGGCTGGTTGCAGAAAGACAGTTTGCCTGACTCCAGTAATTAAATTCAGTTAATTAGAATAAATGGCTATGCCATTTGTCAGGATCAATGATTACTTGCCTGTTTTCTTGTTCTGTGCACAGGTTCTCTTATGCTGCCCCAAAGACCATTGGACCATGGAAAATAGTTCCCACAAACTGATACTGTCTTTTTATACCTAAGTTTTCTCTTTGCAGTAGCTAAGCCTATTGCATGATTTTCAAGACTTCCAATAGGAACTGCTTGCAAAAATATATTTATTGCCTAGCAGCTGTGTATTGTGTCTATCCAACTAGGGTACTTTTGCTATGGTTCTACTAATGCTGAGTGTCACACAGTTCTAGACCCTCATTTTAAGAAGACAATTCGTCTTCAGTGAATGTTTGGAGTTACTTAGTGAGTCCAAGACTGTGGGGATAAACTTCAGAACAAATGAGATGAAGGGTCCTAGGTTTCATAACCTTGTCACACTGTGTTTTAGTTGTTCTCTGCCTGGACATGCCTCTGTTCTGATGCTTGGTTTAAGAGATGTCCATTAAAGGGCATTTTAAAGCAGTGACAGCATAGATTTTATGCTATTCCTGATTGTCCTCTTTTTCAGTTCTGAAGGCTGTGAGCTAGATTTTTTTCCGAGTATTTTTTATAAGGCTGTGCTAAAGGGCTCTTAGTGTAGGGGCAGAGAGGGAAGAAGGTCTTTCTCCCTCTGCTTCTCTACAGGGAGGAGATTCAATCAAGGCATTATTTTGATGTATCTAGGAAATGGGAAACTTTCTGTGTTGCTCACAAAGGGTGATGCTGATTAGAAGAGAATTGGAACATTGAGTGCTCAGCTGGAACAGGAACAAAGGAGAGGTGATGAGCCTGTGATGTGTCTCCACAGTGAATACTGCCATTCAAGGTCATACAATGAGTTCTCCTGCCCCAGCTCTTCACTCCAGCCTAATCTTTGACCTCATCTCCTCCTCCTCCCCCAGGGATTCAGAAACCCTCCTCTATGCCCTACAGGAACCCTGCTCTGTAATAGGACAGGGCTGGGAACCAGGAGAGCTGCATTTAGGGGCAGGTGGTGAATGCACAGCTGAAGTTCTGCCCTTCTGCTCTGCTGCTGAGCACTAAGAGTTGTTGTGGAGTCAGGAATTCAGAGGCTCTGGGGCCAGGTTGTGCAAAAGGCATCTGGGCTGGGCTGTGTGCCGTGATGCAAGGCAAGGTGTAATGCCTCTGTTCTGAACACTGCCTTTCATTTGGATGTACATGCCTGAACAGCGCTGGGACTGTTGGGATTACATTTGTGTAACACCAACATTCAGTCACAATGGCAGGGTGCCTGCAGCAGGCCGAACCCGTTTCTGTTCCCTTTCTGTGTGAGTCCCTCAAAATTTAAGGTGTGCTGGGTAGTGCACTAAGTGCTCTCACAAAAACCCAGGTAAGACATGCTCAAGTAATGTTAACCCTTTTCTGAGGTGCATTTTCCTAATGAAAACACAGCACATGAAATCAGTTCTGGTCTCAGCCTTACCAGTGGGTCTAACAGGTCTTTTGGTTCTGTCCATATGGGCCTCAGACAAACCACATCACCAGCTTTCTTTAATGAAGGTTTTTTAAGAAAGTTGCTTGATGTCATAAACAACCTGTCCTCACAGCCTTCTGCATCAATCAATGGGATAATTAGTGACTGGCCATGAAAAATAATCAAAGACTAGAACTAGAAGCACAGTCTGAGGAAAGGGATGCTCTATGGGGCACCCATGGAAACTGAGATTAGTTTCTTACACCCTGTGGTGTGCTAAGAATCTGTAGCAATGAGCATCCCGAAACCTACTTGGATATTTCTGAGATTTAATCAATCTTCACATACTGCTGGCTTCTCCTGGGCCCTGTAAGATGCCCAGGGAAGCTCGGAGGCACGATTGGTAGCTGCTGTGGTGTGGTGGTTGGATGGTAAGAGAAGCACCTTCCCAGGCAGAATAAACCTCTCCACTGGCTTGCAAGGCTAACTACTGCATATGCTACCGTAATTCTTCTTGCTCAAAGGACAGTCCAACAGAAGAGCTGTACCAGCCAGGCTTCAGACAGGCTGTGCCCGGTTGGACTGATCCCCAACCTGGAAAATCAGAGCTGTCCAGAAGAACCAAACAGAGAGGAAGACTCATTCTCATCACACCTCCCACAGGACTTGAGCTTTCTTTGAACAGAGTGCAAAGAGCTCTTGGTGCCTTTGGAGCTCAGATTTAGTTTGCCTTCTGCAATGGGCACTATCCCACAGGGTCTGAGCAGGGGTGGGTTGGTGACAGTGGCAGGATCCACCAACAGTTCCAGAGGAAGCAAAGTAGTGAGTCAGGCCCAGAATCCATCTGGCAGCAGCAGAGACACTGCTGCAATGTGAGTTTGAGTTTCACGCAAGATGCAGGGCCAGGCAGGACTGGGACGTGACAATGACCAGGATGCTGAGCAGCAAGGAATGCCACAGGGGGCAGGGATGAAGTGTTAGCCAGGGAGGGCCAGGGAAGCTCCTCGTTCACATGGTTCAAATCTTAACATTTGACTTTCTCTAACGGAGTTCTATGGTGAACTGTTTTGTGACAAATATTTTATTTTGATTGGATGCTGATAAGGTGAAATATGAATCAATACACATGTAAAAGTAAGTTTACCTTTCTGAAACTCTTCAGTACTGCCACGAAGTCCAGTATGAAATATTAAGATGCTGCTCAAATGATGTCATTCTGGAAATAGTACCAAAACATCTTGACCACCACATGAGCTTCCTCAAATCGAGATCACCTCATTTTTTTTTCTTTTTTGACATAGAATATTTGGTTTGATAAGGAGTAAGGAACAAAATGAGCTGAAAACAGTGTTGCACACAGCATCTTGTATTTCTCATAGTCTGTAAATGACATTCTCAAGACCTTGGTGTACGCACTTATTTCAGTGTGCAGGCACATTAAACAGTTCTGGAATAGTTCAAGTGTGGTGGAGAGGATTGCACGAGCAAATTCCTGTAACCCTGGCAACATCTTGTCTTGAAAACCTCCAGCTTCTTCCTTTGTATGTCTTGGTTTCCTTGAATCTAGCAACTAGGTCAAATCCTCTAGTTCTCTGACGTGTGAAGCTAAACTCTTGGGGTGATTATAGAGACATTTGTAGGAATGGCAATGAGAAAGGCTTTTTGTGCTTGGATTAGCAAAACAAATGTACTATTATACTGTGTGATTCACAATTAATTCACACACATCTTCAGCCGCTTTTTTCCCCTAGTGCTTGTATCTGTGCTTGCTCGTGTGAATGCATTTGAGTAGATTAATATTTGAGTACTTCTCCAAATTAAAAACATTTTAAGAATTGCAATACAAATGAGGAAACTCCCTTCTCAGATGTAGAATGAAGAACTATGGAAAAAACAGTGAAGCACAATTTTCCTGGATTTTCTCTGTATATTGCTCTGTATAGAGAAACAGGCATTCTTCAGACTGATCAGATAAAAATGAAAAAGCAGGTCAACAACAAAAAAAGACAACGTGGAAATCAAGATTATGACTGCAGAAAAATGGCACTCATTTAGACTTTGTAATATACTTTGAAGCAAATAAGAAGTTTATTCAGCAGAATAGGTGCCCAAATAGACATATTACATCACAAAAAGCCTTACAAATTATTAAACATTATTGTGTTTCCAATTGAATCCAGTAATTCTTAATTTGATGGTAAAATATGCCAATTCCCATAAACAAATTTGAATTCAAAATGCTGAATGCAGTCAAATTAGAAACTTAGACAATATTCATCCCATAATTCTAAAAGAATAATTAAAGGCAAGGAATTAGATGGGGAACAGTATAAAGCACAACACAGATTTGCCACCTCCTGACAGTAGATTATGTCAGTCTAACCTAATGCGTATCCCTCACGATTCAATTAATTTTTGATGAAAGTGGAGTGAAATAGCTCCAATCTGCCTGAACTTAGGTTAAACACTTCCTCACTGGAAATGATTAATAGGCCTGGAGTTTTGTATGTTAATTTGTATACGATAACTAAGGAAATGTCCAATAAACAGATTGCAAGGGGCGAGGGGAACTAATCAGTAGTAGAAAAAATAAGAACTGAATTCCTTGGGTACTGGATATGGGACTCAGAAATACCTTAGAGTTTGGCAGAATGCTGATGAGTTCTTGGTGGTAGCAGCTGGGAGGTAGGAACAGTACAGGAACAAAAGGATGACCTTAAATCTTGACAAAAGAAAGAAATAATGACATTATAGAAGTCAAAATTACAAGGTTGCTAAGTAGCTAAAATTCCTGCTGTAAGCTGGAGTTCATCAGCTGGAAACAAAGGAAGAAGGAACAAGACTTTGTTATTCTAAGCAGCTGCAGGGTGAGCAGGTTGAGATGCAACTGTGGGAAGGCCAACATGGGGCCTGTGGCTGGATCAGGCAGAGTGCTTTCAGCAGGCACTGGAAAAGTCTTATTTACCCTCCGTGAACCACCGGTAGGGTCCAACCCAAGACACAGCACATGATTGTGATGATCTGTCCTTTCTGAAGAGAAGTAAGAACAAGGGTAAGAAGGAGAGGAGAATCAGAAGAAAGGAAAACCCATTTTCTGGCAGTTAACCAAAGGACCTCACTGCATTTAACTGACCTAAATGCTGATACAAGAATTACTGGAAATAAACAAGGACAAGAATAATTTCCAAGTGGAAATGAGCCCAATGTTCCTAACCAGTAGATGATCACTGATATGAGTAAAAAATAAACTTAGATACTTGTCTCTTTATGGAAAAATATGTGTGACATGGCTAATAGAGATAACAGAAAACTAGATCTGGTGATCCAAGAAAATCCTTTCTCTCTTAATCAATCTCCTCACATGGTCTTATCCTCAGGAAAAGGAGAAGAATTTGGGCAAAACCCACCAAATTCTCTTGCCTTTCAAATGGGTATGAAATGGGAAAAGGGGACATAGTTAGTGTCTGTCTGAATATTGATCTATTCAGATATCCAGTAGAGTGCTTTATTCTGAAATACTTTCCTATTGGAATAAACCAGAACAATTTGTTCAAAATACAGTTTCTCGGTACCAAGTAGTAAGTACTGAAGAGATATTCTTGCTTATTTAATCACCATTATCAATACATTTACTAATACTCATCTAAAACTAGAACTTGTAAAATGTTGAAGGGGCTATAGAGGGGTGTGTTATAATGTATAGATATGTGCAGAGGAATTAAATTACAGAACAGGAACAGGTTGCATAAATGCAGCAATTATTTAGATAATTCTGACTATGAGTGCTAGATAAAGGGAGAGTCTATAAATGTGTGCTTTCTTGTTGACTCCCTTCTGAGACATCCTGTACTCTATATCAAATACAGGATATCCAATACAGAGCATACAAGTTGAGAGGGCCAAATAGTAAGGTGGACGATGATGCCAAGAGAAAATTTTGCCTAATGCAAGGGGTCTGCTGAAAAAGAAAAAGGGCTGCAGGAGACGGATGTGAGGTTTGCATTTGGCAAAATTACCCCTGAAATCCATCTTGTTTATGGATCTGCTGCTTGTATTTTAGAAGGTCCCTCATGAATAGCTGTATAGTTTGCAAAGCGAGATAGTGGTATGATGGAAAGAAAGGACATTTAATTTATTGAGATTTACAAGTAGCATAAACTTCATTGCTGGCTTTTCCTGCAGTGTTCAGGGACTAAGCAGAGACTCAGTTTTCAGAGACTCTGCTTTTAGGTATTTTTTTCCATGCATTTGGAAACAAAACCAAAAGTTGCCTTATATGACTGTACGTAAGAACTTAAATAAGTGTCCTTTTGTATTTATTTCTTTCTCTTTTATGTAGAAAATATTGTTAAATCACTGATGCAATTATTTCATTCCCTTGTATCTATCTAATGTCTTCCACTTGACTATCAGGGTGTTGTTATGGTAAAGGCTTTTCTTTTACAAGAAACAACAAAAGTACTGTTGTTACTTCTGAGAATGATGATAAAATTGTTCAGTTGTGGGGGGTCATATGTGCTGGTAATTACTTTTCTGTTTAGAATCAGAAATGACAATCTGAAATCAGAATATCTCATTAGTAGTAATTCATTTTAATTTCTGACAAGAGAAGTATTCCCAAGGAAATGACAGATGTTAGAACTACAGTGAATTACATACAGCTTAAGATACTTCAAAAAGTGGCAAAACATTATAAAAATTCCTTAATTGCCTAGAGTAACAGTGTGAATCAGTCTTCGCTAATATCCCAAATTTTTACTAGGTGAAAAAAATTTGAAGGCTCTGGCAGACAGCTAAAGAAACTCTGTTTTATTGCATTTTGATCTCTTCTTCCCTAACAACAGCTATCAATAGACCCTTTTTTCCATCACTTTTAAGTTAAAGAAGCAAAAAATATTTTGATATTTTTAGATTTTCATAGTTTTAGATTCAAGAGATTAGCGATCATTTCAGTTCATATCAAGGCAGATGCAGCGACATGGGTCTGTATCCAAACAGGCCTTTTTCTTATTGGAAAATTCAAAACCAACCTTACAAAGAGCTTACGTCTAACTTGGGTTGGTCTCAAGTCCATACTCAGGACAAAAGCTAAGCTTGGCTTAATCTGAAACCACAATTATTTTTTAAACAGCTCAGCTGGAACCAAATCTAAGCTATTATAGTGACTACACCTTCTGGGCCATTATCTGTATATGCACATGAAAGAATAAAGCATTACCTGTTCTGGGTGACTGAAATGGAGTCTGGAGTGGCAAGTGGGAAACTGGATCACCAGGCAAAGGCTGGACAAGGAGAACTTAGTTTGATGGCACTTCCAGTCATGTTTTATGTGAAGCCCTTTGAACCTGTGAGGATGAAACTTCCCTCGGGCTCTCTGCTTTTATTCCATACGTGGAGGAATGAGGAAGCAGTTTTCAGGACAAAGCCTCCCCACAGAACTGACTGCCATCTGGTCAATGGTAAGGTGATGTTTGATGCTCAGGGTGATGGTATACCACATGTTCTGGAGACCCTTTCACTGATCACGCTTCTTGCTGGCAAAGTGGCTGTCCCATCTGGTCCTCTTGCTTTGTTATCCACGCTGCATGCCCCATTTCTCCTCCCCTTCAGGGAGTTTGGATTGTTATATCCCTACATAAAGGATTTTGAGTGCATTTCTCAAGAATTAAGGAGCATATGCTATAGTTTGCCATGTGTGTAACCACCAGTGGTTTTCTGGGAAACAGTCTGCGGATGCCAACTCCAGATTTGAGTGAAAGGTGTCTCTGAGGGCCTCAACAGTGACAACTGCTGAATCCTTCTTTCCATCACCAAGACATGGCACAAGTGTTGGGTCACCCCATGCTTGGACCATCACAACCCAGATTTTTTTGCTCCTGCCTTGTTTCAGAAGGTTTGATGTACTATGTTTCCCCAACCCTGATATCAATGGCTTATCCTGAAAGAGATGGAGTAAGGTGAAGCAGATCTAAAGAGCTGGGGAGTAAACACTCTCCACTCTCTCATGAGGGAAAATACATCTTTATTGACAGAAAGACACCTAAAAATAAGAAACAGTGAATCAAAACACTATGAAATGCATTAACAAAACTCTTCAAGAAAATCAAGGAAGACATGTTACTGTTATGTCTGCATTCAAAACATAGGAGGAATGCACTTGAAACTCTTGAAATTACCCAGAACCTCCTGAGTGTGCTGTGAAAGACATTTGGTGAAGGCAGTGCACAGAGAGAGATCAAACTCCTCACAACAGCAGAGAGGGGAAAGGAGCTCTTGAGAGTGTTTGTGGCAGAATCCTGTTTCTATTTCAAGTACTGTTTTGTCAATATGTTTGTGTTGCCGTTGTGCTCAGAAGTGCTTGCACAGAGAAAGATCCCTGCATGCCGGGTGCTGACCAAAGGCCATCCTTGCCCCCCACTGGACAGTGTAACGAGCTGACAAGCTTCCCTGGGTAGGCACGGATGGGGTGGTAGACAGCGATTGCAGAAACAGCTGGTGCCCTTTTCCATGTCAAAATTCTAGCAGCCAGGCAGCAAAAGGTGGCTGAAGAGGAGAGTGAAGTAGGCATAGAATGGAGAAGCTGAAGAGAGTTTTTGTAGAAATAATTATGTGCCAAGCACTTGGAGGTGCTTTAAAAACTCCAACAAAGCAGTGTTTCCTGGATTCTGTGGAGTGACAGACGATAAAACATTCAGCGGTGTTAGCTCAGGTATGGGAGAAAACAGGGAGAAAGCAGACTCCATACAGCCTGGCTCCTGGGATCTGGGGCTCTGAAGCCATCAAGCAGGTGCTGGGCAGAAACTCCTGGACTTCCCTGCCATGTAGCACTGTAGAAAAATTCTTCCTACTTAAAATCCAATAAAAAATTTAAAGACTACAGTTACACCACAGGTTCCCTTTCAGACTTTCTCATTCAGATATCTGTTTTTCTAGGCAAACAGTCAGTCAGGAAACACATCTGTATTTCTAACAAGATTCAGTCTCTAGGTATGATCAGCAACAGAAACACACAGGATGAATAAGCCATTCCCTGCCATGCGTCCCTGAATACTACCAGTATCTGGGAAGTTTTCGGCAGTGGTACAAAAGTATTTTTTCCAGTAAGAAAAGACTATTTCAAATCAGAAGAAAAGTGGCAAATCCAGCAAGCTGACAGACTTGGTGGGGTGTGTGTGTGTGTGTGTGTGTGTGTGTGTGTGTATGTGTGTGTAGGCAAAGTGCAGTCAGTGCACAAGGGAAAAAGACAGTACCTTAACCTTGCAGCAGCATTCTGAGGGCTGTAGAGAGCGTGGTATTTAATTATGCTTTGCCTGCACAAATGCTTTATCCCCATATAATCAAATAAACCCTTTAATTTTTTCTTAAGATGTCTAGCCACTCCACCAGCAGTGCAATTTATCATCAAATATATTGGTGCAGATGGAGTAGAAACTATTTTTCAAAAGCAGATCACAGTCAATTGTGAGATCATTTTCTGGCCATGTGCCCCTGCTTCTCTTTCTGACCTGCAGACTACCTTCCTTCTTGCTGCCTTTATTTGCTCTCTAAAATCTAGAATGCCTGCTTATTTGGAAAATAGTTTATGGCTTATTTTCATGTGCTTTGGCAAGTTAGCAGTGCCAGGTGCTGTCCACCTTGAAGGCAGATTGACAGCTGTCACTGGGTTAGTCTGTGATCTGCTGGGACCAGTCTGACGCACAGTGTCTGTCTCTTGTGCAATAAACCAAATACTTTCACCTCTTAGGCGTGGACAGGAGCTACCACAGGTACAGGTGGGCAAGGTAGTGGAAAGGCATTTAATGACCCTGCTTTCTTGCTAGATCTTGTGCTGGAACTTTTTTATCTATTCCCAAGGTGCCGTGCCTTACTGTAGTGCTGTCCCTTATTGTAGTGTGTTGGAGCATGCAGCTTTGACATTCACCTTCTCTAAACTTACACTGTAAAAAGCCCCTTTCCCTCCCTGTTCACAACAAGCAAATACAAAAAATACTGGGGAAAAAAAGTAAAATTTAAAAAAATCAGCTCTCCCAGGGCTGCAGGCAACAGCATCTTACAGTCCTTTTCAGAAACACACCAGGCTCCAGCTTAAGGATGACTTGTTTTGTTGTTCCCACAACTCTAACAAGAAGGTTGTTTTAAAACCTCATTGCTTTGATGTCTTGAAGCCATTATCAGACACTGATTACACAGTTACATGCCATCAAGGATGTGATGATCTATATATACCCTGTGGTCAATTCATTCTCAAGTGTATACTGTGAAAGTCTTATCATTCTGTGATTGCCCCCAGCTCAGGCTTCTTCTATCATCTCTCATTTGAGCTGTAAGCTTGTTAGAGGAAAGTCTATTGTTGCATTTGTTGGAAGTACTGTGTGTACCTCAAGAATTAAATGAATAATGTGTTGCACTAGTAAAGACTGAATATGGACTTTGAAAGGCAAAGCAAAATAAAATTATTACGTAGCACAACTGGTGAATTAAAAGGAAACAAATAAGTAACTAAAGCTTAATAAAACCATGATACTGTATTGCCTGTTGTCTGTCCTATGCCAGACATAAATCCTGTGCCTCTCTGTACCTTTAAGGGAGAGAGGAGAGAAGCCAGGACAATTTTTCAGAGCGGTTTGTATCTCAAGGACATATACACTCCCCTGTGCTCTCTCACCACTGCAGCAGAGTGGAGAAAAAGAACTTTTTTCCTTCTTTTCCCAGCCCTCGGTTCCTTTTCTCAGGAGAGAGACGGAGAGTTAAACTCCTTTGCTTTTTAGCTAGTCTGCTAGCTGAGGCAAGAAGGTTTTTTTCCTGGGACTTTGGTTTCTTCTTCTTCTCTTCTGGACCGTTCAGCAACAGGAGAACATCACCGGGAGGCCCCACACCGTGACCTGGAGGGGCCCACGCCCAACCCCAGCTCCGGAGAGAGAGAGCAGAGCCACACCCAAAAAGGACTCTGAATTTGGTGACCCCGATGTGGTTTTTACCAGGTTCTCTCCACAGCCAGAGGTTTTATTATTTAGCATTATTCTTTTTTCCATGCCTGAGTGCACTCTGCTTGTTAAGTAAATAACTTTTTTTTTACTTTCCTCAGAGGAATTTCTTCCCGAACCTGTGGGGGAGGGGCGGCTGAAACCTGCCTTCTTTGGAGGAGACGTTCCTTCTGGATTGTTTCCCTTAATTTGTCTCACACTGGGACACATGGGTGATCATATATTAACGTAAGAAACACCTCAGCAGAAGAGAGAGAAAAGAAGGGGTATCGGATGCGGAGGCTATCATCGGATACGGAGACTATCACAATAAATAGTCAGAGAAGGTCTTCTGAAAAAGAGTAAACATAAAAGGGGTTGTGTTTGGCTTACCTTGGCTGGCTGCCAGGTGCCCACCAACGCCCTCCATCAACAGGACAGGGTGACAAAATGTGAAGAAAACTTGATGCGAAAGGTGGCAATAATGAAAGTATATCTCTTTATTATCCTGGTTCCTGAAGAATCTAAGATCAATCTCTTCTGCTGCAGAGATATGTCAACCATCAGCTCCCTTCTCAATAATTTTCAAACTTGCTGTTTAGTTTTAAACAGATCTGCCAGGCTTCTGAAGGCCTCAGAGATGCTGGATTTCCACTCATTTTCTTACTCCAGCTTGAGCTCAGATTGTACCCTTTGCCAGAGGATCCATGTGAAGAGCCAAGGGATGCTCTGGCTGTCTTCAAGGCCTCTGGGGAGTTGTGTTTCATGGCTGACTTTCAGCTGCACAATGCACAGGGTCAAGAGAAGAGTCCTCTCCTCTGTCAAAGGTTGTCTCCTAAGGAGATTACCTGGCATTTACTACTAATAAAAAACCCCCCAACTGGCTTATAGCAGTTTTTCTCAAAATTAGAATTATTTCTTTCTCCCTGGGGTGTTCTGTCATGTTTGCTGACGTGGTGAGTTCATGCCGCAACCTTAATGCAATTCAACAACCTACAAGACAGAAATCCATTGGAAACTGGGCTCTGCCACTTCTGGAACTAATTCTTAAATATTTTTTTGTCAAAGTAATACTTTCTCTACAGCTGTTATCAAGCACAATTTTAGTGTGTGCTAGACATCACAGCTCTTACTCTCAGCACCACTGTTTTATCTGATGGGAAATTTATCCATTGCAACCCAGCAGAATTGTCCCCTTCTTACTTTTCTATGACACAATTTGCTTATGAAAGGGAAAAACAAACAAACAAAAAAACCCCAAACCCAAACCTGACAGCAGAATTCATTGCTATAATTTAGGGAGGTTTCAGCAAAATTAATGAGGTGCCATTGCCAAGGGAACATGGGCTGATCTCTGCATAATTACTACTATTTGTATAACCATCAGATTCAATGTATTATTTCCACAGGCTTGAAGCAAGAACGAGGCTTCTTTGAGCTGGTGTGCATGCATAATACATTTTGGTGTCCAAGCACACCCCAGTAGGAAATGAATAGGGACCAGTTCAAAGTCACAGTGCAGCTGCCTGTTGGTTTTCTCAAGAGCGAGGCGTGAAAATAAACCAGGATGTGAACTAATAGGCTGTTCATTTTACTATAATATCCCGTTGTTATTAATTGACAACAGCTGTGTGGCAAGTTGTGTGACAACCACTGCGGGAATAAAATAGCTCCAAGTGAAATGAATGTATAGGATCCTAAAATGAGGCAGATACCACACAGAAAGAAAAATCACATCCCTGTCTGCTCCTATAAGGGGAGTGAGTTTCTTGCTCTGCTCTTTACATCACCAGTGCCTGTTCTTGTGTAATGTCAGCACAATCCCCTGTGCTGGAAGAGTTCACCAAGCTACTTTCAATCATGTATCAGCAGCCTTGGCTAACTGGGGAGGAGCCAGTTGGCTGGGGGTTGGCAGATGTGAGACTCGTCTGCAAGAAGGACCAGAAGGAGGATCCAGGGAATGAGAGGCCTGTCAGCCTGACCTCTGTGCCAGGGAAGGTCATGGAGCAGATCACCTTGAGAGCCATCACACGGCAACCAGGAGATCAAACTGAGCCAGCATGGCTTTAGGAAAGACAGGTCCTGCTAGACCAACCTGATCCCTCCTTCCTTCCTTCCTTCCTTGCTTCCTTCCTTCCTTGCTTCCTTCCTTGCTTCCTTGCTTCCTTGCTTCCTTGCTTCCTTCCTTCCTTCCTTCCTTCCTTCCTCCCTCCCTCCCTTCCTCCCTTCCTTCTTCCCTTCCTTCTCCACAATTCTAATATATTTTAACTATTCAGAATGAATCTCACTGAAGATGAAAATGAAAACATGTGCTCTCATTGATACAATCATCAGCAACCCTCTCCACCAAATCAAAGCCAAGTCATTGTTGGAGTTTGTTTATATGCATTTAAAAAAAATGTATTCACATTTTTCACACCGCTATTAGTGCAAACAACTCCCAGATGTTTTATTCTGCCAGTGGGAATGAGAAAAATGTGACATCATCTTAAAGGTGGATAATGGCAGGAGGATTTCTACCAACTTTGTCTGTTAGGGGCCAGGGTGAGAGCGAACATTGCTTGGAAAGATCAAGTAAGTGGAGACCACTGAAGCTTAATGAGCGTGGGTCTGATCCATGACCCTGTGAAATCATCGGTTCCCTGTGACCTTTATGGATATTCCCTTGGCTAATACAGAGCCGTTGCTTTAAACTACCCTAGTGAGGCCAAACTGAGCCAAGAGGGGTAAGGTACAGCTTTCTCATCCCCTTGATGTCCTCTTTGCCCGACCCAAGAAAAGTGACCGACTCTTAAGTGGTGTAGAGTGTCTTGCATGACTTTGCCTCACCCCATTTGATTCAACTTGAATCTCTTTCTCTATTAAGAGACAACACCTGGCCCGTGTCACACCCAGCAGCGCGCTCTGTGCGTAGAAAAGAAAATGTGTCTTTTTCCCTGTATGACTACTGATAATAGTGCCAAAGTATAAACAAATACAAACCCCCATTTGTGAGGGAGAATTTCCGTGTTGCCCTGTAGTAGCTAAATTTCAGTCTCCCTAGGAGAGGAACTATCAGAGGAATTGAAAAGGGGGTTGCTGATGTTAGGAAAATGTTTCTACTCTGCTGTCTAAAGGTCTTTTCAGTGAAATTTGAACCCACAGTCATGGCCTTGATTTCCACAGAAGATACCTTCAGTCCGTCAGTCAGTGTGGTGCTAATAATGCCAGCTGGGTCATGGGTTTGATCCTTGTGGGTCCCTTCTAACTCAGAATATTCTGTGATTCTCTGAAATTTCAATTTATTTTTCATTCTAGGCCGTCCTTCTCTGCCATGTTACATAGAAACAAATCCAGACAGGATTTGCCAGTTGAAAAATACTTTCCTTGATGGTTTTGGTCAGTGGCATTGGAAATGTCTCAGGTCACTCAGTTCTCTCTTCCTACTCTCAGAGATACAAAGGATGGAGAATTTTTGACTGCAACCATCCCCAGAGAAGCCCCATAACTTCTCTTTTCATGTGAAGCCAAATGTGCTGGCAACTCTGAGCATCCTTATCGTGTCCTGCTGCCTCAGGGCCGATGTGGACAGGTAATAGCTCAGCAAATGTTCTTGTGACATTTCACTAAAAAACACTTCAGTCAGGCTGGTCCAGGTATTTGACTCGAAAGCATCTGCAATATAGAGGTCATCAATTATATATCAAGGTATTATGTAAATCCATTCCCTCTGGTTGCTTAAAAATTAATAAATTAGTTAGTATGAGGTGGCAGGAGCTGGCACTAATGAATCATATTTTGAAGACATAGGAAAAAAGTAGATTTCTACATTTATTTAGAACAAATTATGTTTATTAATATGCTTACTTTTTTTTTTGTCAAAATAAATGAAAAAAAAATTTGGTAGAGAAAATAACTTCTTTGCTCCCTCCAGTGGATTGTTTGACTTGAGAAGCCTGCATAATACAAATTATTACACTTGGATTCACACCTGTAAAATATCCATATCTGGTGTTTATGTGATTGACATTTCTGTCTATGTTAATTTTCCAGGTTGTCACTCAATAGTCTTCACAGAAAATTAGAATGTTTGAAAAGAATTTTTGAACCAATTTTTCTCTTTGGAAGAAAGACAAACAGTAATGATAGAATTCTGGGGGTTATGTTTTAAAACTACAGGGAACATTAAGTTCAACAAAAACTAGGATAAAGCATACAGAATTTAATAAAGCACAAAACCACCTTTCCTTGGCCCCTTTTGGCTTCCTTCCAGTGAAAGGCCTTCAGACTTTTCCAAAGCATGGCTATTTAATCAAGATGATACCTGTTATCATTGTGATTTTTCATATCTGGAAGGTATGTTAGCAAACCCATTGGCTCTCAGATGTTCTTGTTCCTGCACTTCTCCTGGGACACAGCTCTGTGCTAGTGCTCCCTCCACACCCCAGAGCTGTGGACAGTCCTTTCCCACAGGCTGCTCCTCTTTCTCCCCAGAGGTCTGTCATGTATAAAGCAATGCTCCCTTTCCTATGGGCAAGTCTTTATAAAGCGATTTTTCTGACCCAGATTCCTCACGTGGGGATTCCGAATCATCTTTGCTGATGCAGCATCACATTTCAGTGAGGTTGCCCCAAGTCCGTCTCTCCCCACATCGCCAGCTCAGGGGCTGCTCCTCCGCTGTCTGGGGGCCCTGGCTCTGCTTCTCGAGTAGCATTCAGAGATTGGTTTTGGGTATCTGTTTTTGTTGCTTGAAATAATTTGAAAACAGAAAAGAGGAGGCACTTATCCATCTGCCAGCAACAAGCAGACACTCCAGTGATTGATTGCCTGTGGACCTCAGCATGAGAGCAAGCACAGGGTTGTCTTTGCCAGTTCATCCAGCCACTGCCTGGGAAAATGGGTTGTTTCAGGGGAACAGAGACTGAGGAGTGATAAACGGGAAATTTAGCCTGAAGTGGGAAGTGTGGAGGAGAAAGCCTGGAAACCTGTCTTTAGCTCAAAGCTACAAAAAGGGCAACTTCCCCTTGCTCCTCTGATGGAGGATCTGTGATTGTGGGGTTCAGGGGAGCAGGTCAAGATCCACCAGCACAGGATTATGCTGGTTTGGTGGGGAGAGCTATGGGAACAGCTACAGCTTAATGAAGGCACTGTTACTTCTCACACTGCACTCATTTGGGATAATGCCTTAGTCCCTCCAGACTAGTCTTGGCAGGGAGGCAGCCCCAGCACATGTTGTGCCTTTGGTCCTGGTTGCTAATGTCAGTTGCAAGGAAAACCTTTCTGGCTCAGAGGGGAAATCGCACTGGGACAACCTGTGCTGCTGAGGAGACAAGGGCTCAGCTGGGCTGGTAACGCCACTGCTCAGTGTGTTGTGATCTCAGAGGCTGGGCCCATTTAACAATAGTTCTGCTCAAAGTGCTTGGGGGCCCACGGCAGCTCTCCTTGGGATTATTCACCTTTGCAGTCCTGCACAGCACATAGAATCATAGACTCTTTGGCTGGAAAAGACCTCTGAGATCATCTTGTCTAACCATTGACCCAGCACTGCCAAGTCCGCCACTAAATCATGACCCTCAGCAGCACATCTTTTAAATACCTCAAGGGATGGTGACTCAGCCACTTCCCTGGGCAGCCTGTTCCAATTTTGAGAGAAGTCCAATCATCTTACATTAAGAACATCTTCAGATTTGAAAGTTAATATGGGAATGATTCCACATATTTTCTTACTGGTTATTTGCTCTTTGTTTGTCATCACTCCTTGCAGCATTTTCTCTAGAAGCAGTCCTGAGACTTGGAGAGGAAGTAAGAGGGAACATAGTGGAGCAGTTGGATAACTTCACCCAGAAGGAAAGGAAACTCCTCAAGAACAAACTCCCTTTGTCCAGTATCTCTCTTCCACTAGGAAAAAATATTTTCACCGTGCAACTGTGATAGATGAACAGGAAAACCTGCAAGAAGACCAGCCTCTCCCAGAATTTTGTTTAGGAATGTCTTTAGAGAAGGCACTTAGAAAATTCCCTTGCTTTCCTTTTCATGCTGTTTGTATTCAAATCCATAAATACGCAGCAATAACTTGAGTTTAAAAAGCAGGCAAGAACGTCCCAATATGTAGAGCTAGCAAAGTAGCAGAGTTTATTTTCGGCATGTATTTGTGTTTGGACTTTGGAAGAGTACAAGAGACATAGTATTCTGCTGATAAAACTTGGAACACTGTGAACTAAAAATCAGATTATTTTTATCTGTTAAAAGGGATTAAGAAAACTTTACGTATAGCGAACTGCTTGAGCATAGGACCCATATGCTCAGGAAAGTAAACTGAACATGTTTGAATCCATAGGCATTCAATCCTTTTCTTTCATAGACATGCTGTAAAAATTTAAACCTGTGAAGAGCAGAACTCCTTTTCTGAACTGTACTTAGTACATTCAGCACTGTGAGGACTTAGCGTGTCTTCTGAGGGGAGACCAAGGTTCATTGTTGAAACCAATGAAGTAGATCATGGAGAACTTCACTTTGTGAGTGTTTATGCTCTTTCTGTGTTGCTGTGTAGGGCAGAAAACATTGCTAGCAGAAATGCAGCTCGGTCCTTGCTTCCAGCTCAAGACAAAGTGCTGATAAGTTGCTTGAAGAACCAACTAATTTCCTGATGCTAAGGATCTGCGTTGGCAGCTAATGAGGAGTTTGTGGAGCTCTGGTCAGCAGACAGAGGACATGGGCAGAAGTGCTGACAGACGAACTTGGGATGGCTATGCTGCCACGGAAAAGGCATCTTGTTTCTAGCCACGGTCCTGTGACTCTGCAGAGGCAGGTGAGAGGCTGGGAGGTCCTGGTAGCCTCTGACACTGTTGGGCAGATGTGCAGGCTCAGTTTAGCTGCAAAACTAACATTGGGTTTTTTTCCCCTTTCTTTTTGGCATTTCTTAAATTAAGGGGCAGTAGCTTTTAACTGACTATTTATTAGTGCCTGCAACCTCCATCGGGTCTGAGCTCAGCTGCGGTAGGTGCTGTGCACCCTCAGGAGCACACAGACCTGTGCCAGAGACCTTGACGGTTCGTATTTTCTTTTTGAGGTTCAAGGGGCAGAAACATCACCAATTGAAAAATAAATGTGGTTTGATCCCCAAGGTTTTCTTAGAAGATTTCTCGATGGACAGGCAGTCTGATAGGGTTTGATATCAGTTCACAAGATGACTGTTTTTATGCCTCCCTAGTAACTAGGGCAACTAGTTAGCTATATTTATGTAACTACAGAGAGCAGCACTCCAGCATTAAAGAATTCTCAGTAGTATTTATTTACTCTGTGTTTATTGTCTTGGTGACTTTGCCTTTTTTGATTTGGTTGCACCACACTCTGTTCATGTGAGAATTTAATGCACATATATAAGAAAGTCAGAAAAATGGTTTTGTAGTCAATGGTGTGAGGGAAGAAATTACTGGGTTTGTGCCCTCACAAAATCTAATTTTCATGTATTTTGTGGTAGTCCCAACACAGTGCAAAAATAGGGGCCTGCCTGTAGAGGGATAAAAGTAAACTGGGTTCCCATCTAGAAATGAGAAGAAGTAAGAAGAATAGAAATCGTATCATGCCTTATTGTTCTAGTATATTATCTGATAATGATGGTTACTTCAACCAACACATCTGCAATTCCAGATGCCAAGATAATTAGATTGGAAACAACTTACCAGGACCCATCCGACAAGTCTTTACCCTTCCTACCCTATTTACTAGCTCCAAAAATTTGAACCTGTTCCATACCACTTCTTAAACCTATTCTAGACTTGCTGGCTTTTGTGTCATTTTGCACAGCCTATTCCTGTAATGTGGACTTTCTTTTTGTTTGAGAGCCTGCCCTCCCATTCCATTCAGTTTGTTAATGTTCATACTGCCTGTTGCCATAGCACTTGAAAACAGAGATATTGGGAAGGTGCCCTAATTAGAGAAACACATAACTCCCTGCAGAAAGGGTTGGCTTTTAGGTGCTTTGTTTTGCTGGTCAGTGGCAGGTTTTGTTTTCACACGGTGAGCTGGTGCGGAGGGAAGGACATCCAGAACTGCCACATGGCTGCACCTCTGGACGGCTGCTGAATCAGAATGCCAGTGCCTCTTTCTTAGGCGTGGAGCGGCAACATGACCTCCCACTGTCCCACTGGGTGCTCAAGGCCAAGACTTCACACTGGACTCCAGGAAGTGGGGATTAACCTCTCCCCATTTGCAGCAGGCAGGTGGGGGTCTACAGGGTGCAGTCATCCCTGGCAGGGAATGTGAATGAACACGGCTGAGCCCTGGTCTTTTCCCCAGTCTTCTTTTCACTGCTGCGAGCCTCTTCAGCCTCACCCCGAGTCCAGGGCTTGCCTAGGGCAGATTGCACCCAGCCCAAGGCAACAGGCTCACCTCTACTTTCTGTCTCTGTTACGCAGCGTTTCGGGTGCTGCTATCTGAGTGGAGAGGAAACCTGCTGAACTGGGTGTTAGCCAGGTGCTGCTAGATTTGAAGGAACAGTAAAGATATATGTTTGATATTTTGTGGTAAATCGCAGCTCTGGCTGAACTGGTGGCAGAAACACATAGCAGAAATAGGAAAGCCCAGTAAAATGACCTACTTTGCTGCATTTGTCTCAGTGGTTAAACATCAGCTGAGACCTGGCCAGCTGCTCTGGGCAGCAGGTACAGCACTAGTGACACGAAAAACCAGCCTTGAGGGATCTGTCTGCACTGACTGACAGGAGGGAAAAAAAGAAATGAAACAGAAACATGATTCAAACTCTCACAATAAGAGCTGAAAAAGGGAATACTGGAGAGATGGAACAGATTTTGAAGGTTCATAAATATTTAGAGATTTTTTTCCTTTTAAGAAAACATAGAAACAGGAGGCTGTGAGCAGAGGAAGAGGCAGGATCTCCAAAAAAACATGCTGATGAGTATTTGCTTGTGAGAATTTATCAATAACAGCAACATCTGCAAACAACTCCTGACAGAGCAGATGAGGACGGAGAAATACTTTAAGTGTCTTTAATAATTTTTCATCTTTTTTTTTCTGTGTAAATTTGTTCCCAATTCCATAAATAAAGTACATTACTCCTGTCTTCTGTGACAATAAATATGGTTTTGCTTTTCCCTTAAGATGGGTCTAGCACTAAATGGGGTTACAAGGTGAGCTGACAGTGTGGGATCCTGTGCCTACCAGAACAACAAATCTGTTAAAGGCTGGGCTGCAGCAGGGAAAGATGGGCTGTTCATGGATCACAGCAGCGTGATGGGAGCATGATCTTCATTCCTCAGCCACAGACTTGCGATGTATCAAAACTGTGTCAACCTTTTGACACACTGACTTGCCTGGGGTTTCCTTCAGGGTAAACCAAAATGCAAACATCCCGTGCTATGCACAGACCTGCAGTTAATATGTAATTTTACAGAGGCACACTGACTTCAAGACCTGAGGCAAACTCTGCTCCCTGTTTAACTCACCAGGAGCACTACAACTGACTTCAGTGAGGCTGCTGTTTTTGTGCCATGCTCCCCCACTGTGTGCATGTCTGTATGTACAAAGAGGACCTGAAGACAGTGAGCAGAGATGCACCAGGCTTTTTGCACAAAGCAGTCAGCAGCTCTGCAAGCGAATTCACATCACATTAGCAAGGGGCTTGTGGCTTTTCTTAGCTCTCTGAGTCATGCTGGAGGGTTTTGTCCCTGCTGCTATTTTTGTATTTTACAGATAATGGAGAAAGGCAAATCATATAAAGAAAGAGAGCTCATTTTTTCACACGTAAGCATAGGCTCTCTGTATGCCTGAGCGCAGATGAGAAGAGCCTGTATTCACTCAGTTGCTATAATTGTTAACTACATTTGTACCCTACTCATTTAGTGAAGTGGCTTGCTAATGGGTGTATGCTTTGTATGTATAAAAACATTAGCCAATAACAGCCCACTATGGAGTGCAGCACTGCCAGTATCAAAATCCATATTTCCTTTCTCAGCAACATACTTGTACTTGTGCCAGTTTTCAATTAAAACTAATTTTATATATTGCAATTTCTTCATGTGAATAAATTCAGCTCCAGAGCTCCCAAAAAAAGGACATGGAGCTGTGGAGTGAGTCCAGACAAGGCCATGAAGATGGCCAGAAAGCTGGAGCTCCCCTCTGTTCCCTTAAAATTTACATTGAGATTTCTCAAATGGTTGGTCAGTCCTTGCCCTTGACCTACCTGCAGAAATTCCCTGTGACTGTTTAATGAGGATAGGAGCAGAAAATAAAAAATCCATATGGTCAGTAACTTCCCTTTAACCTCTTTGGATGGGATCCACAAATGCGTGCTACAGCCGCTATCACCCAGCAACATATGGCTTTCAATTGGCTTCTTCTTGGGTACACAGTGACCCCTAAAATAAAGGCTTTGTTGTTCTAAGATGTCTCCATCAGGGAAGATGATAATTTTTCAGTTATGAGGCCAGGTGAAGGATTTCCCTGGCTCATATCTATATTGCTCCCACTGTTAGCACAGGTTGGTGCTGTCTAAGCTGCATAGCACTTGGCCCTGGGTTTCTGCTGGACCCATGTGGATGCTCCTCTGTCCCGAAGCTAGATTTACTATTTTGTGTGTTATTTCAGTTTCTGTGCCTAGGACAGCTGGAGGGCTGTGTTTTAGACCATCCAAGCTGTGTTTCTATAGAGTGAGATAAAAGATCTGTGTCCTGAAGTGGGACGATGTTCAAGAGAAAAATTCTGCTATCATCTGGACTAGGCATGGGTGAAATATTAGGGTGAATTACTTGAAACAATCAAAAACATATTGTCTTAGGTTACAATGTAAGACGTAACCAAAAGTACGTATTCTATCACCATCTATTAAAACCAGGTGCGGCAATGTTCTTTATCTCTTCCGTGTCACATCCCTGATAACTCCCTCTGGGGGGCTATCTCTGTTTAATGGGCAATCAAGGACTCACTGTATGACTCATAAAATTACATCAGCCCATTGTGAGATGCTCCGCCCAGCGGGAAGCAGCCAAGCATTCCTACCTGGATATAATCTGAGGCTTGGAACACCACAGTCAGCCTTTACCTACTGGATTCCCAGAGGACAAGAGCTACCATTGGACCTTCAGGTGAAGAGCAGACCCTTCTACAGGATCACCGCTTCAACAGGACCACTTCATGTGGACTGCTACCACCACCCTGACTAACAGGGTGTCAGGTTGTATCCTGACTCTGTCAGTGTTCTTGCACTATTGCATTTATTTTAATTTTCCTGTTAAATTAGAATTCTGACTTGTGATCTCCCACTGGTTTGTTTTCAAACTAGTACACATATCAAGGGATAAAGAAAATTATAGATGCTCAAAGATTCTTTGTGTAAACTTGCTTACAGGCCCTTTACATTTTTCTGCAATGACAATCCTAGAGTCTGGAGGGTCTGTCTTTTTTTGTTAATGGCAAAAGGAGGTTAGGAAGGCCATATATACATCCTTATGTAGTTACCTGGATGGCAAGGGAGATGGTTAGCATAACTGGAAGAATAGAGGCTCAGACAAATGAAAAGCAAAGTCTCAGTTTTACACTCAGTTCCTCCAGCAAAACTTCCATGATAGTCTGTTTTGAGTTGGACACCAGTCTTTGATATAATTGACAATATTTAGAGCTTATGGAATGAGTCATACAACAAAAAGGTACTTAAGCATACGTGAATATATAGATTAAGTAAAAAGTGAAGTTTATTATTGGAGAAAAGCAGGAAATCATACTTCTTGCACCCACAGATCCTCAGGAAGCATAAACCTGCATTACATGAGGCAGTAGAAACCTGTCTGGCCTGCAAGGGCACAAGATTTTCTAAAATGGATGAAGTAAACTGATGCTGACTTGTATCTTGGAAGACTATTTTTTGTCCAGCTCTGTAAGCAGTCATAGAGAAATCAATTGAGTTACCTGAACATGGTGTCATTTCTGCTGCTATTGATGCCTGAGACATCTCTGTGGGAGTAGGGAACATACAGCCACGGGAGAGCTGTGTCCTGTAAAGCAGCATCTGTCAGCTGGGGAGATCTGTAGGACAGTTCAAATGACAGCAGATGCCTCTGTGCTGGTGACTGCACTGTGTCCACTGCCTTAAAGGGGATCCTCTCTGAAAAAAAAAATAGCAACCAGAGAGTAAGTTTCTGTTTCACTCTGGGCCTTTCAATCACTTTGAAAGGTGTGGGTGAGCCAGAAAATGCCAAAGGCTTAAAGGTAGCATTAATAAGAAAGATGACTTAAAGATGTCACTGCTGAGGGACATGTTGAAAGTACTGCCTTTGTTTAGTCTTAGGCAGAGAGGATAAATATGGTGAAAATCAAAACAAATTTTGAATACACATTTCTAAGGGTAACATAAAAAAAGCACAACCATTAATTACATTCCATGTCCAGTTGTTTTCCATGGATGGCAAGAAGTGTTCAGTATAATTACAGAAAAAAAGTTGTAAGTCTGACTTTGGAGGAAAAAATCGACTGTATGGGTATATAGTGACAGAGATATGGGAGACTTTGGCATACTCCTCGTAAGGAAATTTCAAGAAGTGACTGGACACTGACCTGACTGTGTTGTCTATCAGTGTGGGGCAGGGACCAAAAAGCCTCTTGAATTTCTCTTTTGAAGGTGATTTCCTCCCCAGGTGATCATAGCAGTATTCACAAGCAGTTTCCCAAGAGAGCAGCCCAATCCATTATAAGAGCAAAGCAAAATAGGAAAAACAATTTGAAGACAACGGTGCTCTGAGAAAAATAATGAACAAGCTCTTAACTCCAGGGTGTATATAGACTGCAATCTTGAACAGTTTTGAGTTGCTCTTCTGTTAAAATGTTTAATAGGCAATTTTAAATGCTGTCCTTCATATCATTCCAGAGGAGAGGCAAGGGACTGCACACACAGGGTTGTGCATGTGCTGCTGTGCTCAATGCCTTAGAGAACGCCCTCATTCTCTTTGATGGAATACCATGTTTTGCAAGTGTTAATATGCCATTCTAGCTTCTGGAGAAGGTGGTTTTCTTGCTAGCTTTTCATGTGAGGCTGAATGGCTCATTACAGCATAGGCTATGAATTTCTGTGCAAGGACTGTTCAAAAATTTTATACCAATTATTAAGAGTGGGAAAATCTCATCAATATAGGTTGACATCTGTGTCTAAAGAAAAATGCTCATTTTATATAAGCAGGGTTCAATAGTGAGACAGAGTTCCATGAATGCTAATATAATATTCTGCCTGAACATAAATTGGGACCTGGTATTTATTAGATAATAAAGCCTGAAAATGGATTTCAAATTGGAAAAAAATACAATTGGGCAAAGGAATTCTTTGTATTTGAATGGACAGCTTATTCTTCATAGTGCTAGTTTCTAAAGGCCAGATTTGTTGCTGTAGGGGAAAAGGAATTGCTGAATCTAATAAATAATTTTAATGTGTATATGTGTTTGAAATTTATTCGGTAAGTAGTTTTTATGGTCTTGGTATGTCTGGGAGACCAAGTATAGCCTAGAACTACAGCATAAAGAAGATAACAACATTTTCCTACTGCCAGTAAAACTTAACCACCCAAGAAGAAGGGAATCAAACATTACCATTTGCGTAGTCACAGAGGAGGCTTGAAATGATATGAAATTAATTCCCTTTCTCCATCACCATACTGCAAATGAAGGACATGTAATTGAATGTGAGTTGAATGCACCAGAAGCTGTTCCTATTGTGGTGAAGAGAGTGCTTTCTGATAATTTCACTGACATTGTTTGTTCAGCCTACACGAACCCTTTGCACTGTCCAGAAAAAAATGTTTTCTGAATAATAATAAAAAGGAAAAAGTGAAGCCGAGTGCACTTATCAGTGCTTCCTAAAGAAAAGAAAAACAAGAGCAATTTGAAGAATGAGATGATTATATTATTTATGAAAGTTGTAACTGTGTAATATTGTGGCCAGTGAAAATATTGTTCAAAATTTATGAAACATGAACTTTTATTAGTGAACCTTGGCATACATCATAAATACTGAGGGACAGGGGAACTCTGCTATAAACAAGGTATTAACTACTGTTTTCACCAAAACAATATGTTCTGTAGTCATCTTTTGCTTATTGACTATGGCTTTTCTAGATACATTTATTTTGTTATTCTATCATGAGAAAAAATATGCTAAACACTACTCCTAATCTTCTTGGACACTGTAGCTTTGGCCTGGTGCTAGAACTGCATCTTCTCAGAGGAAGCTGGATTGCAGCATGATTACAGAGCTCTGACTACTCTGATTGTGATGCCAGTTCAGTCACTCCATGCTGCAAACCATGGAGAGCATCCTGTGCTTCTGAAACTCTCTGTCAGCATTGGCCACTGCAGCAAGGGAAGTGTCCTTGCCCTCTCTGTGTCATCTCAGCTTGGTCAGCCATCAGCCAAACCTCATGCAGCTGCTCACTCATGGCCCCACCAGCGGGATCAGGGAGAGAACGGAAGGGTAAAAGCTGGAAAAGTCACGCATTGAAATAAAGACAGTTTAATAGGGAAAGCAAAAGCCAGGCACACAAGCAAAGCAAAACCAGGAATTCATTCTGCTTCCCATGGTGTTCAGCCATCTCTAGGAGAGCACATGTAACAGTGACTGGGGAAGACAAACTCCTTCACTCCAAATGTCTCCCACTTGGTCCTTCTTCCCCCCACTGAACATGATGTCAGATGGTCTGGAATATCCCTGTGGTCAGCTGGGGTCACCTGTCCTGGCTGTGTTGCCTCCCAGCCTCCTGCGCACCCCCAGCTTCCTCACCAGCAGGGCAGCACGGAAAGCAGAAAAGGCCTTGGCTCTTGTGTAAGTTCTGCTCATCAATAACAAAAACATCTCCATATTATCAGCCCTGTGTTCAGCCCAAATCTGAAACACAGCCCCATACCAGTCACTGTGAAGCAAAATTAACTCTTCTCCAGCTGGAACCAGCAGAGTCAGCATCCTCAGAAAGCCTGGACTGCCCGGAGGAGCTCCCGGTGCCCATGTGAGAGGCTGCTCTGTGTGTGTAGCAGCTGCCCTCCGCTCCAGAGGGGTACACGAGACTGGCAGGTCTCTCAGGTGGACAGTTCTGCGGATACTGCGGCACTGCCCGTGGTGGGGATCCTAACTTGGTCACCTCCATGAAGTACCTGAAGCTGATGGGATAGACTGACCTCTTGGTCCCAATCTTACATTGAGAGCTTTGGACTTTGTTTTTTAAAAATCTAAGGTACTGTAGTTGAAGCTTTTTGTTTCTCTCCAGCACTTCCTCCAGAGCACTGGCACTATTTCTGGGGAATGACTTTCAAACCACTGAAAAAAAGACTTTCAACCTCTTTAAAAAAGAGTTGAGACTGGGGAATATGTTCTTGGTTCAAGAGAAACAGGTTTGGAGAAACAAGCAAGGAACTAACATTTCTAAAAGATCTCAGTGAAACATTCTGATAACTTCATGGTTTAAATAGAGAGAACATCGAAACAGAAACTTGTACAAGATACAAAAATAAATAATGTTTTTTCCAAATGCTGATATCTCTAGATAAAAAAAGTTATTGTCTGCAGAATTTGTGCTTAATTTTATTTCTCAGATATTGAATTAAATTATTCTTTGTCATTCAAGTGTATCTGTGCTTTGATCTCTTACCTGATGTAACAGGCATCAAGCTGAATTTTCAAGAAATATCAATTTCATCATTTACATCTAATAGAAAAAAAATACATTCTCCACTTACACCTTTCCTCACAAATGTGAGAAAGAGAAAAAATTTCAATGCACACATTTTCAGAAGAGATTAAAGAGCAGTGGATCAGTCCAAATTGTCCTGTCCATCCTAATATTAAAAGTACTTGAAAAGAATCCAGCAGATGAAAGCAGATTTTTTTGGAAACCCAGTTCTCCCCTCTTCCAGCCTTTGCAATGCAATAAATTCCTCTTTATTTGAATTTTCCTTCATGTGAACAGATGAGCACATATCTTCAGTTAATTGAGATGGCTGCAGTAGAAAGACAACAATATCATCAGAGTTTGCTTCTGCTTTGCCATATGACATCCCAATGAAGAGATCCCGCAGACCAAAGTTATCTCTGGTGTACAATAGCATCACTTATCTTGTCTCTTCTACACTTGTATTCCCAGGGGAGGAAAGCCACACACTGAGAACCGCATGAGGAGTCTCAGAAGTGACTTTCAGGGCTGGGCAGGAGATGAAAGAAAGATAATGTCAAGTTCTCTCTTTGTACTGTGCTGGGTGGCACACAAGCTGACAAACTGAAATTCTCTGCAGCTGGTGAAGTGAAACTTTTCATGCTGCCACAAAAAAAGCTGTTGTTATTCAAACGCTAAATATGCAAAGTCTGTAAGACCAGCAAGACATCGTCCTACAGAGTTCAAGCTGTGTTCCAAAAGTCAGTCGTGTTGGCTGGAAGAGCAGTGGAAGCATGATTGCTCTGTTCATCAGGGTGCATGCTCACGTGTGGCATCTCCCATGAGCCCTTCTTGATTCACGAAATGCAAGTCCAGGGGGGCACCTTTCCTTGCTGGCTCACTGATTAATTGTGAAAAGAAATTATATTGAACAAACTTTACGAATTCTCGGCTTACTTGACCACGCAGTGACAGTAAGGTATTTCCAGCTGAGATGTGGGACATTGAAATATCCAATGAGAATTAGGGCTATGGATGAAAAGATTTCTCCTAAAGGCCTGTAGAATAACTAACTCATCAATGCTATTGTCCTGGCTGGGTGATTGATAGAGAACACCAATAACAGTATCTTCTTTCTTTTGCCTCTATCTAATTTAACCCATAGCCTCTCAAATACAACATCCCTAAAGGGATTCCTAAAGTGAACTGAAGTAAAACCTTTACCTTAAGTAGAATCATATTGCTTCACCTTGCCAGTCCTTCTTGCTGGTCCCTCCTGAAAAGTCTGTTCCTGATTTTCCCGTAATAATTATGTAGTTACATAATTATATAATTTGGACAATAATATCATCAGAACTGGACTCTCTGATTAGAGTTTTGCATTTAAGGTGCATTGTTTTAGCCCACTGAATCTGTGTGGGGTATTTTGTCTTGAGGCTTAGATTCTAGTTACATTCATCCTATCCATAGGATGAATGGATATGTGTGCTTCAGCACATATCTGATGTCTGAAATTGGGAACTCCCTGCTAATTTAGGATATGCATTAGCATCTGGTGCACATCAATATTCAACAACCCTTTCACAGTAGTTTCTAGCTAGCAGAATTTTTCTGTCATGTCTCAGGTGTGATATTAACATGTCACCTGAGGTGTTGTGGTAAAAGGGGTGCCTTTTCCTCTTGGGAGAGAGAACATGTCACTGGTCACTGCTCCCTTACCCCCTGCAAGCTGGTAGTCACACTGAAAATGAAAATACGTTTCCTGATGATTTGAATCTGTTGGGGTGAATTATTTTTCTCACAGTGCTTTACTTTTTCTTTTTCCCCATACTTGTTATCAATCAGTAGAAAACCAATGTGAAAAATGCCCTTCTGTATTTTGTTTGAAGGCCATACAGTCCCCTGTAAATGGAAGAGGAAAAAAAAGAAAAAGCATTTGAGCTTCGCAAACTTTCAGTCATATATAGAGACTTCTGCATAGAAATTTAATCCAGAGGAGACCAGATTGTAAAGCTTAGGCATATTGGGCAAATTCCTACTCTGTTTAGAGGACATGAAGGAGACCAATTGGAAACAAAGACATAAACAGCTGTTCAAAATCTTATCAGCATAGAGCCAGGAGCAGGGTGAAATTACAATAGGAAGGATGCTGCCACCTCCAGCTGTGGGAAGCAGGGCACTGGGTGAAATCCTCGCCTGGCCTGCAGACAGCAGCAGGATGACGCAAGTGGGAGCTGCAGGGCTGCATCCAAGGCTTGTGCCGGGGTTTGAGACCTGCCCAGCTCTGTTTTCTCCTGCCAGTCACTGCATATCTTGCAGGTTGTCCACACAGATTACTACCATTCCAGAGGGAGCCTGTAAAATCTGTCCCAAGAGAAATGCTGGGAATTTGCACCATGCTCTTTCTTGTCTAGTTAAAAGTTAAAATTGTAGATTTTCCTTATGAAGAAAAATAATTTATAGCATTTCACTGAAGCTTTTAAACCTTTGTAAAATAGAAGTTATGTATATTATGAGAAAATAGAAAAGGGCAAAACAAATTTTCTTTCAAGTTAATGTGTTTCCACTGGTTAGGGCAGCAGAATGTTGATTTCATTCTTTAAGTCATGTGAATTCAAATTTTCCTGTCTTTCCTCTAGCTTAGCACAGCTGAAGAATTCTGACAAGGTTTTGTGTTCACATCATGTAGATTACAAGACTGTCTTTTCTTTCCCTCTGCTGCTCACATACATCTTAAGGTGCCTGGAATTTGGGTCTTAACGATTATTTCATACAAGAAAACGGAAAACAGAAAAGAAGTGTAGCTTTACGTAAGAGTAAGGGGGAGAATTGTCAAGGAGTTTCTTTATTATTGCTCTCCAAAAGTCAGGATAAGAGTCCTCACTCCATTTGCAAGTGTTGATGACAATTATTATATTTCAATCCTTTTGTCTGCAAACTAGTAAAGGCAGGAAAATGTCTTTGTTGTGCATCTGTGAAAACATGAGCCTGGAGAAAATGTTAAAACCTGCCTATTGAGCTGTGGTTCCTTTTTTGTGGTTCCAGCCCTTGCTGGTAGATTAAAGAAGGAGAGCTGGGAAATAGTATTTCCCTCCTGTTGATCTGCTGTTGCTCATTAGGATGGTGCAAGCATGTGGCAACCCAACCTTCAGCTGAATTGTTGCTGTGCAAGTATTCTGCTATTTGATCTCTGCAGGTTAAAAGATTTCTCTCACTGAGAAATGTATTCAATTAGCTGTTACTTAGGATAAATCTCAGGCCTTATGGAGCTTGGATGAGAGGCAAAGTGGATAATGAAGGGCAAGTTTGCCAAATAATGAAAATGTCAGCACTGTTTGAAAGTTTAGATAGCCTCAGCAGCAAATTAATTGACAGCAGTCTATTAAAAAGCTGGCAGAGGTTTTTATCTTAAGCAGCATAAAACAAAGATAAATTTGAGTACTCAACATGTCACTGACTGTGTTCTCAGATCCCTACAGTGCTTCTGACAGGCTGCTGGTACCACAGAACACAGGGATGCACAGAGATGCCCTCTCAGGACTGAGCTCCTGCTTTGCAAAGGCAGTGGCACACTGCTCCCTCACCTGCAGCGTCTGCCAGGTTTATAGCTTAATCCCCTGGAATTGTAATGATCAGTTAAAAGATCTGACAAACAGGATGAAAGCTGTTCAGATAAGTGCAGTTTCTAAATACTTGCACTCAGAATGTTTTTTGAAGTGTGATCAGAAACTTCATGAGCACTCATCTCATTAGTGCAGACAATGGATTTAATGAGTCACCTTTCATCTGCTCAGTGGAAAATGGAGAGTCTGGACATACGTGAATTTGTTTTTGATCAGAAAAGAGGCTGTAAATCCAAGCAGTCAGAGGTATACTGCACAATAGGGGTTTAACAGGGGTACCAAATTCCTTTCCTTAGTACATGGGATTATTGCAATGTTGCAGTTTTGCAACAAGCTAATCACAGCATGCATGAGAAGTCTGCACGCTGAGGCTTGCTGGTACCTCAACAATTAAAATCCACTGGCTACAGCCAGGAGCTCCTGCAAATTTAGAAGGTGAGGCTGGCTCAGACACCCACAGGGAGCCCATGACTCTCTAAGGAGAGAAGAAACTGCTCTTGGACAAACACCAGCACTCCTGGAGTGATTCAGCTACCTGGTGCAGCTCTATCTTAATCCATTTATACAAACAGAGTTGGGCATCACCAGAGGTTTTCTCTCATGCTTGCCACAGGCATCCAATATGGAGGCCCTGGGGCCACAGGATCTGGGAGGCTTGGGTGCTATTTCTTGTGGGTACAAGGACTTGGGGTCACCCTTTTCTTCTTGATCAGAGGAGGCTGTAGGAGATAGCTGCTGGGAGCCATATTCTCTCACCTAGGCACATCCCATAGAAAACAGCAGATCCTCACTCTGGAAGATTTGAGATCTTTTCTTCCTTGTGGTAAGGACAAGGTTTTAAGCTTTGACATTATCTTGCAGTCTGTTTCTCTTTGTACACCACAGCCGCTGTCACTGAAGTTTCCATATTTCCACAAAAATGAAAGCTACTGTTTCAGAAAGAAAGATGTTCAAAACCATAATTTATGTCCTTCCCACTGTGCTTCACATGCTTTGGTAGGAAAGGACCTCTCTCCTCTCTGGGTGGCAGGGTCTGGAGAGCTGGCTCAGGTCAAAGCACAGGAGGATCTTCAGACTAAGGGCTCCTGCCCTGACAGAGCTACAGGCGTGGCCACCCTCAAACTGGCAGTGCCTTGCTTTGGGGAGAGGCTTGTGTTCCAGATTCCCCAGGAATTCAGAGGGATACCATCACCTTGAAACACAGGCTGCAGCTTTTAGTGAAGTAGAAACCATGGCCACACAATGAGCTGCTCCATTGTCTTCTGCTTCCAAAGGTGTCTGCATGCCCTTCCTGCAGGTCCTGCCTTGGGAATTGTTGTGAAAGGTGAGCTGAACAATTTATTGATTCACATCAGAGGAAAGTAAAAACCAACAACCTGCTTCAGAGATTAAAACTATTGGTTGAAAGTAATGGAGGAGTTAGGCAATTCCTAATTTTCAAGGCAAGCACATCTATATAGCTGTCTTCCCTAATTCTCTAGAACCTATTTCTAAAGACATTTCTGGTCTTCAGAGAAAATATTTTTATTATCTCTCTGTGCTGTGTAGCCCTCAGAAATACGGTTCACAATCAAACATCAGTTTTTCTAATGGAAAACTCAA
Source organism: Oreocharis arfaki (assembly GCA_013398015.1). NCBI lineage: Eukaryota > Metazoa > Chordata > Aves > Passeriformes > Paramythiidae > Oreocharis > Oreocharis arfaki. The sequence continues at coordinate 312,891 of VZRR01011200.1, read as the reverse complement.
ATGATTAATTTGTCTTTGATGAAGTATCTATACTATTTCTCAATGATTTTCCCAAATGTCCCGAAGTATAAATGTTAGTTTCTAAAATGTATGGTTATCACAAATACAGCTCTCTTCCTCTTTTCACTCCCACTTGTCTCACCAGCAATGATATTTTCTTCCGTATTTTTTCAGAAACATGTATTTTTCTCAAGCTGTAAATGAAATTTTTCTTATCCTGCAAAATCTCTTTCTATATGTTTCTCAAATCCTTCATATAATCGAATTGTTCTTGCACCTCAGAGAAAAGAAAGGACACTCTGATTTTATATTACTATACTTCTAATTTTGCAGAACTTCCTGTTTCTTGGTGTCTGTAGTGCAGTTTATTCCCATTTCCCATTCCTTCCTATTCTTTCTTTGGCTTCCTTGGCTTCCTTGGTGTTCAGGAACAAAACTCTAGCTCTTTTTAAAAAAAATTATTTTGTCTATTGTTTTCAGGCTTTTTCTTCTCTCTCTCTCCCTTTCTTTCTTTCTTTCTTTCTTTCTTTCTTTCTTTCTTTCTTTCTTTCTTTCTTTCTTTCTTTCTTTCTTTCTTTCTTTCTCTTTTATTTTTTCGCATTTTTTTCTTTTTTTCCTTCTCATGGCCAAGTTAGGAAATAACAAATCTCTTAACTTTTTCTCTTGCTATTGTCTACCATCCCATTGACCTTGGCACTGTCATTCAGCTTCTCAGCTCACAGGCATAATTCACTCTTTTGTTGCTGTTTCAAAATATGTCTTTCTTTTGCCAGCTCCATTTTTCGGAGGGCTTTCTTCACCAAGCTATTTTTTTCCTATGATTGTCTAAACATCCTCCCAGAACGCTCTTATTCATGTCTTGTCTTTTCCTTTTCTTACAGGTCCAATAAGTTATTTTCACCTGTAACCTCCACACATTGACTATCATTATTTTTAATGGAATTGCTGTGTCCATTTCTACCATCTGTGTAGCTTTTGGATCTGAGGTGCCTTAGAGGTGGTTGTTACTACTCCAGCTAAACACAATTGCCTAAGTCGTGGTTCACAAAATAGAGAAAGTAGACTTTTCTTGTCTAAAAGCACACACATGTAGGAACTACCGTCTAATGCTTGTGGAGATTGGGATTTTCTTGACATTTTTCTGTTAGTAAATCTTCTAACAAAAGATCCTCTCATACAAAAGAGCTTCTGTTCTATAACCTTACGCTCCACATAAAGCATTAAAGAAAAATGTGGTCTTCAGCAAGGGAAGAATTTGCAATACTTAGAATATGTCTTGGTAAATCACGTTAACTGTGCCCATCTGTAATTTTTAAAAAAAAATAAAGTGACATTTAGGCTCATGGACATTGCTGGGATGACATTTCTGGAGAACGAGTCACCCGCCAAACAGAAAGAGCAGCCAAAGCTGGTAGATGAACAGCCCTGGCACTACACATACAGCAAGGGAAATGAGAGGAAAGCACACAGCACCAGCCACAGTCGGACCAGCTGTACTACAATGTCAGCAGCAAAATCAGGACCGACAGGGAATTGTCTGACCTCCTGCAGAGTTCACAGTGTCACAGAACTTTCAGCCCTGCCATGCCTCAGGGCCAACCCAGCCTGTTTGGGAGGGCCACAAAGCTCCTGGGGAAAAGAGAGACACCAGGGCTTGGTCAGCAGCAGGGCAGGACAGGAACGGCTTGGGGAAGGTGAAGGAGGGGAACTCTGGAAAGGAGGTCTTGGGGAGAATATGGGGCATTTTACCTCTCCTCCCACTTCCTGGTGAATGATCCACATGCTTGATCTCCTCAAGCATTTATATTTCTGCTCAGGCCAGATGGTCCACATAAACAGCCGTCTCAGGGATTACTGAAAGCACTACCTGCTGCCCCCACACAGGGCTCACTCCATGCCCCCATCTGCTGCCCTTGCTGCTGTCTCCCAGAGAGCTGGGGAAAGGGGGATCAGGAGTGATTGGCTACCACAGGAGAGCACTGTGTTTGATCATGAGGTGAGCTCAGGAGCCAGGGAGGGAGGAAATGTCTGGGCAGAAATGGTCCTCGGGGTTGGCAGCTGAGCTCCAACACTCTGATGCAACCCACCACCCCCATGTCTTGGCTGTTTATTGGCATGGTTATGGCATGTTACACATGCCAAAACAAAAGCAAAATGATGGGAAAAGAATGAAAACAAAGCCCAAACCTCACTATCAAAAGATCCATGTATTCATCTAAAAAGAAAAATGAATTTGAAGGGTCTTGGCTAAGCTCATGGAGAAAAGAGCTATTGCATACAGTGATGAGTATGTAACCTCAAGAACACCGTAAAATGTTGGTTTCTAGAGGCTGGGAGGAATTGTAAGGCCAGAGGACTGTCTTTTACACTCTATTCTTAAGAATCCTTCAGAAAGGTGCTGTTAGACTAAAAGACCCTTGCTCTGAGTCTGAGTATGTTTATATTCTTAAGAGACCTCTTAGAAGTTGCCTGTAGCACAGTGATGTATCTCAAATCCCAAGTTTATAACTCCCATGAGCCACAAATCTGGAGCAGAGGATGTCTAGGAACTTCCCCATGGGTGATTTGTGGAAACTTCGCCCACACACAGGACTCTCCAGGGTTAGAAGTGTGCAGGGTGACAGCTCTGTGTGGATGTTGTCTCCTGCCCCGGGGTGGAGATGGGGGGAGCTAATGCAGAGCCTCTTGAGAGATGGCTCCTGAAGAGGAGAAAGGCAATGAGCAATCAGGCAGGGCATGTTTGGAAACCTCCACAGCAGATACAGCTGACATGAAGCAGTCAGCTGTGGCTGACCTCTCCCAGAGGCAGGATGATATTTCTGGAGTGCTGGAGCCGCAGTTTGGGTCACAGCATGCTGCAGCCATGAGATGAATGGCAGTGCTGCCCCGTGGGGAAACACAGCTCCCTGGAGAGGCACAAAGGGCATCCACAAGCCAGCCTGGCATGGTACAGCATGGGAAGGGAAAGGAAGGGCCATGCAAGTGTAGATGTGCTTTTTTTTTTTTTTTCGCTGTTCAGAGCCTGCCTTCCTCAGAAAGCTGCAGCACTGTTTCAGAAGTGAGCATTTAGGGGATTTCTTAGCTTTGTAAACCACTCCAAACTGGGATAATTCCCAGGGGTGCCAAAAGAAAACATTGGCAGCAGAGTTCCTTCTGAAAGCAGTCCTTACCCAGCAAAGCTTGCCTCTTGACAGGAACGCACAGACACCCATGCCAGGTACTTTGTCAGGCAGACATAATTTGTGGAGTAACAATACATCAAACCTGTTCATAATGGGCTCAAAGCTGATTACATTTCACAGCCTGCCTGCCAGTTGCCTGTTGTGAGGGTGGGATACACTGTTTAAATGGCTAATGAGAACAACTAGCTAGCTTTGTTATCTGGCATGTTGCACTATAAGACAAAGCAAAAGTGAACAGGAACACCATCCCCTGTGTCATTAGGAAAGGTGTAGTCAGGAAATACATGCATCATTCATTCTAAATTAAGGGAAGTTGCTTTTATTTTGGGAGAAGGCAGCATAACAGAATCACTTAATGATTAGCTCACCTGCCTTACAATTGTTCAATAATAGGCTGTTTTCCTGCTCTATAAACTACATTTTAATTGCTGCCTAATGAAAGAGCTTGGATTTTCCTTACCTCCTGCAATGAGGCAAGAAGGATATGTTTTTACTCCACACATCTCAATGTAATGTCTCCCTTACACTGAACATTTTGCTAGTTTTGGTTTTGAACTATACGAGAGTGGACTGGAATACACTGAAAGTGATGAAGGGATGTCGTTGCATTATATGTGACATCACATAAACTGTACAGATCAGTTATACAGGGTCCAGTTGTGTTGTCAGTGCTCAGTCCTGAGTCAGAGGTAGAGAAAATCTTCCCCCAGCTCTGAGACGTGTGGAGGTATCGCTTGCTGAAGTGTCACCATCACTTTGCCCACAGTGTTGCCTCTAGATTGGGTGCCCTTGTAATTTGCATCCCCCCTCAGCTCAGACCCGTGGCAGTCACTCTAATCCAGCTGTCTTTGGCCGGGCTAGAGCTGTACTGACGACAAGTATCAGTGGCTTTACAGGTCCCCTGTGGCCCAGAATCCTCTGTGCCTCCTTGCAGCCAGCATCTGGCAAAATGAAAAGAGCTCAGGCAGCAATTGGGTGCATAGAGCAAGTCTGCATTCATTCTGCCTTGGTAGGATCTCTTATCCACAGCCTGCTGTCAGGGGCTTCTTCAGCCAGAAGGTGTGGGGTTTTTTTACGAAGCCTCTTTCTTCTATGAATTTGTGTAATTGTTTTTACATATTGTTTCCTTGCTTTTATGCAGGAATGAGCTCACGAATTTAATTACATTGGATAATTTGACCTTGTGACAGTTTCAAATCCGTCTGCTATGCGATGCTGTCATTGGAGGGCTTTCAGGTCTCAATTATTCCTTTATCACTCGTTTCTCCCATTCCTTTGTTAATTTCTCTCTGCTGTATACTTACTTGAAGGGTATTGGTCTCTTTCCATATGGTCCTCTCTTCTTTCCAGAGCAATGATCAACCTTGCTGCTCCTCTCTGCATCTTTCCTAGTTCTTCAATGGCCTTTTTGAGATGTTCTAGCCTTCATAGGCAATGATAAAGAATATGATGCCAGCTATGTGACATGATGTGGTTCTTCAGAAAATCTACACAGCCACTGACCACAGGGAACTGTTTGGCTATGAAACGTGATGAAGAGCAGAGGACAGAGACTTCATGGCACCAGCTGAAACAATGGTCATATCTGTCAGCAAAGTTTTGTCAGATGCATTCCTATGTCACTTACTTTATATTTGTTTCTGTTCCTTATCTTATTACTCCTTAAAACCCATGCTGTCTCCAGATGGCAGAGGTCATGAAACTATCTTTGAAACAGTGCACGTGCGTTGTCTTTAGTGGAGGCATGGGATTTACAGCAGAAAAACTGATAACAATTTCATTTCCTGACTGAATATTAATTCTTTCTTGAAGACAAACAAAGGACCAGGAGTTGGCTACTGAGCTCCTTGCTGAGGGCCCCTGCTGCTGTGGTACTGAGCAGTGTCCCCAGGAGGAGATCTGACCATCATCACGCTTGACAGCCCACATGATGCTCCAGTCCATCAGCAGCTCCTGGATGTGCTCTGAGTGGGATACAAAGCAGCTCCGGTGGGAAAGCAGCTCCTCCTGTTCTCACTGACTCCCACAAGAGCCACCCTTTTGCCAGAGCTAACTTGGCACATCCTTTTTGGAAGGCTGACCAGAGTGGTCAGAAGGTGGGTAGATGTGAATTATGGGGATGACTGCCATGGGAATGATGGGAGCGGTATCCATGGCATCCAAGCTGTTGTGGAGGATTCAGTCCTGCAGACTGATGGGCCAGCAAGGGCTGAGCAGCACAGAGGTGCAAAGCATCAGATAGCATCACTCAGGGCAGAACTGCTTGCACAGCTGTCAGTGACGACAGTGTCATCCCAGTGTGGACAGCTTTGGGGCAGGGCTTGCCAGCTCCCCACTGCATGCAGGAGCCAAAGGACAGGCACAGTGGGTTCCTTTCTGTCCTTGCCAAGATGAAATAGGTTTAGAAGCAGAAAATTGTCTCAATACTCTTTGGGCCATTACCACAGCTTCTGGGAACTAACTGACCGCCCAAGAAGGCTTTAGATGGCTTAATAGTCATAAATGCAGAAAGCACACTGAGGCCATTCCCAACTGTTGTCTATGGGAACCTGCTCCCATCACTGGGCATCTGCTCTGCAACTAAGCCCTGCTGCTGGAGAAGGTGGGTGCTCCACGTGCCAGGAGGAGTGGACCAAGCAATGGTGGTTTAGAGAATACTGTCCAATATCTGAATGTTAAATTATACCAGTACCTCAGTGCCATTAAAAATGGAATTAACTCTCAATACCGAATTGTACATTCTGTTAATATTATTTGACACATATGGTCATAGGCAGTTATCTTTTATTGTTACTGTAAAGGATAAAGGATCTATCCTGTTCATTGTAATCATACTCTCAGATCAGTGACGGTAATGAAAGAGATTTTAATTATGTCAGGCTTTAAGGCAATAACTGTCCTAAAACTCTGTCTGTGCCCAGCCCTTTCTTGAAAGGAGGAAGAAAATAAGAGACTAGGGGCACAGATGGAGGTAAAGGAACAGACACACAGAAAAGTACTTTACTGTGGAGTACCCCCCTCTCCCATCTGCTCTCCCAGCAGAAACAAAGAAAACTCATTTTACTCCAAAAGTGGTGGGTGGAGGGATAAATAAGGGTGAAGGCACAATGATGTCGTGAGCTGTATGCTCAGCAGAGGCAGGAGCCTTCAACAGACGCTCAGCTTCTCTGCTGCTCTGCAAGGCACTGTTCAGTCGCTTTTTCCAGCAGGTACAACCTCACTGCATAGGGTGGGCAAGCTAGGGAAAGGTACTCTGGTCACAGGGGTGGGACGGGCTGGCTGAAGGAGCAGGACTGATGGGCTGGACAGAGGGGAGTGATTTGTGAATTGAAATCAGCAGATGGAATCAATAATAGATGCATCTTTGGCCTTCTGATGTACGACCCCTGTCCCTTGCTGGCTGTCTGGCAGCAGATCCGAGAAAAGAGATGTCTGTACTCCTGCAATCTGCAGGCTCCTACTCTGCCTACAGGATCTGGAACCTTTCCCATGTGCTTTCCCAGGAGTCTGGCTCTGCAGGTCTCACCACAATGCTGCACTGGGACTTACTGCTTTGCAAAAGTCACACAGCAAATCCTCATCTTCTCATGTCCTACTAATCCTGTGGCACTTCTAATGCACTGGCCCGCAGAACAGGCAATGATGCTTCACTTTGGACATTAAGCTGCTACCATTTGTACCTCAAATACTTGAAAAAAAAATCAGGCCTTTGAGAATTGAACATTTCCAAAAGAAGTGACTGCCTTTAAGGTTATTCCTGTAGCAACAGTGCCTTGGAAAGACTGTAATTTGATAAAATGTGGGGAAAATAAGTTTCACGTACCACTTGCTAGATTTCTTATGTTCACTTTCTTCAGCTAATCACTCCCATACTTGTGAATGATTAATGTGTTAAGTTTTGTTTTCTTGAATGAAAAGCTTCTTGCTGTTGTTCTGACCTTTGTGACTTAGAAATATAAACAGGTGATATGGTTCTTCTCACTGAAATTTTCTCAAAATACCTCTCAAAGCTGTCTGCATGCTGCAAGGCTTCTTTTCTGCCTGTGCCTCCTGGTCCTCCTCCTTGCATCCTTGTCTTTAAGCAGCCACTACACTGCTATTAGCTTTTTGTCCTTTCCTTTGAGAAAAAATGTGAATATTCAAACAAAACTCTCTGAGAAAACAAAAATGGAAGTGAAAAAAAAAAAGACCTTGTCAGGAGGAAAAAACAACTTTGCATTGAAAAATAAAAAGAGGCTAATAGATGGGGATGCGAAGACTTTAGAGTGACTTTTGGAAGTTTGCAAATCCAGGAGTAGCCTGTATCAGGTTTTAAGCAAAAATACATTAATGTGGTACATATGAAACAGATCCCACACATGACACTTCCGATGCTAGCGAAGACTAACTTCTGTTTGGATTTTCCTTTTCTTTGTGGACTCTTTTTTTCTTACAAAGTGTAGGAATATGTAAGTAGATACATTAATTTGTTCCTATCCTACTGATTCATCTAAGTTTGTTTTGCTTCTCCATTCTATTGGGATTATATGGGAGATCTCCCCAGTGTTGTTTTGGATTGCTCAGTCATACACGTGATCACTATCACAAATCAAATATTTTTTAGTTATTAATCTTGTACCTTGGTTCCAAAATAATTATTTTTAGTAGCAAATAGCAAATTATTTTTATTTCCCTTCTTTTCATTAGCCTAGTTTGTTTCTTCAAATGACTTTTTTTTTTTTTTTTTTCTCGAAACTAGAAGCTTATCAGGTAAGTTTGTCTCTATTGATGTAAAAATCAAAATCTGAAGAAAAGTCTGAGGAAGCTCTTGCAGTGGCGCTTCTTCCCTCTGGAGCTGTGTGGTAGTGGCTGGCACTTGCCTGACACACGATCCAAGCTGTGTGAGCTGGAAAGGGCTATCTTTGTGCTTAAATGCTTCTCCCAGGTCCACAAAGACTGCAATTGATTGTATCAGTGTAGCTGGAAAACCATGCCTTTCCCCACTGTGTTCCTTGCACTATTACTTAGGAGTGAACATCCATCCACAGCTGAGCAGGAAAACATCCTGGAAGTACTCAGAGGGCTGATGGAAGGAAGGATGTGGACTTGCCTCAGAAAAGGACCAAACCCACCTTTCTTCTATTTCTACTGAGTGAAGGTACAAGCAAAGAGAATTCAACCCTCTGGCAGCTACACAAGGTCCTTGCCCAAAAAGCATGGGCACCACACTGGAATACCATAAAGATGCTCCAGGGCTGCTTTAGTGTGTGGTGGTGAATCCGTAGAAAGCCTCATATCATCACGTTCTGCCTAGAGAAAATGTATACCACCTAACCGCTGAGCAATTTGTGCTTTCCTGCCTAAGTTATCCCCCAAACAAATACATTGAGACAAATTAATTACTCTAAGTATGAAAGATTAGCCTTAATACTGTGTAATTCTAACTCAGGAATGAATCAGTAAAAGGAATTGAATTATTCTTGCACATAATTGCATGGATTCAATGCAATTACATAGTAAAGTTGACAGTTTTCACCTAATTAATTGTTCTTTAAAATGATTGTGTGTGTTTCTCTAATTCTTTGGAGGGCATGAAAGAGAATTACTTGGAAATGGAGACTAGTTGGCAATGTGTTTTTGGAAGAGAGTTGCAGGAGCTACTGCAAATTCGGGAAACGTTTTGTGTATGGGACAGAAGGATCTATAGGATGTTTGAAGGAAAGAGTCCTTCATTCTAGTTCTGTTAAACTTGGCTTGAAGTTTGGACCCTTGGTCTGATTCTTCACTCTTCCGTTTTCTTCTTTGATCATGAGCCACAGACAGACGTGCCTGCACTTGTAAAAGCCCAGTGAACTCAATTTTAATCATTTTTGCAAAAAGTTGAGGTAACAGGTGCCGCCGGCAAAGCTGCTTTGGCCATCTGGTGTTACGTGAGGCACCTTTGAATCATATTTTGCATGTAGAACCAGCTGATTGTGTTGGCAAATGGAAAAAAGATTAGTCCTTTGATTGCCAAAAAGTGCAATTTTTCCAGGTTCCTGGGTAGAAACTCTCCTCAGTGTTTAATGGCAGGTCCTTTACATTGGATACCTGCCCTTACTGCTGGTCTTCTGTTCCTGGAGAGAGGGCAACACTTGGGACTGGTGCTTTGGACTTGATTCTCATGCTTGTTGTGGGACTGGCACCGAAAGAAACCGACATTAGCCCTGAAAATAACTCACTTCAACACCTTTCCACCTTTCCTTGGCTTCTAGTCAAGCTGCAGTTTTAGGCTCCATCTTCAGTGCCAGAAAACTGACATAACTAAAATCAGTGCAGTAAAATGCCAGGGTATCTCTTACTATCTATTTAAAATACAAGTTAAAAAAGGAAAGATGTAAACCTGGGAAAAAATCTACATGTCCAAAATAAAATTAAATGCATCATGCAATAATTGCAACCATATTGTATTAAATGGTCTAAACAATGTTTGCATGTTCAAACACCAGATAAAACTTCCATTGGTCTCACTGATTTGAAAGCAAGAAGCTTTAGGTGTCTAGGAAGTAGCTAAGGACAAGTTCATCCTCGAGAAAAAGCCTCTAAAGCCAATGATCTAATGTGGTGATAAGTAGGTTCTGCTCAGTCTTTAATGCAAGGACAGAGTGGAAAGCCTGTTTATGACTTTAATATCAGTCTCAGAGTTTTAAAGATCTCAGCCAAATTTTCTTGTTCTCTAGCCATTAAAATTATTTTAGCATTTTCCTTCTATTATTTCTCTTGCCCTCAGAGCTCCACTGAGAATGGCAGGGAACTAGAATGTGGGGAAAGTGGGTGTGCACGATGTTTTGTGCGATAAAACAGCACAAGGAAGGCAGCTCTTGTCCGTGTTCTACATGTATGCACAAAGGATTGAAAGGCCGTAGCGTGAGAGCTATTTCAGCATCCTTTAAAACGTAGATTGAATTATTGGGATGATCTTTCTATGTAAGAAATTTATGACCTACCTTGGCACTCTTTTGCTGGAAATCAGAAATAAGAAGGATTTAGTGGATTCACAAGCATTTCAGAAAGATTGTTCTTGCTTATAGTACGCCATAGTTTATAATGCTTAAGCATTTTTTTCATCTTTTAACTTAGTCTCTCCTATGTATATTGTTTATTCTTGTGAAGAATTTAATTTTAATGCTGGGTGAGACGAGTCTATTGGATCTTGACTCTACAGAATTAATAAATTCTCTGGTTTTTTACAGTACTTTGGCTTGCAATTTGCCTAGGCATTTTTGATTGCCTAGGTACTCTTGATAGATATTTCTGCCTTATGATAGTGGTGAAATGGCAAGAAATGTTATGTTTCAATAGGAAACATTTTTCTGTTGTCCTTCAAAAGATACTTTGCAAAGTTGTGCAAAGTAAGGACCAACTGTGCTTCATTGCTAACTACATGGTATATTAAATAGCTCATGCATCTCTGTGGAATGGAAAGACAGGTGTGTTTTATTGATAGCATTTGTTTAAAGCTGTGTGCATTAGTGTTAAGCATCTTTCTTTTTTTTTTTTCTGGTAGTCTGTTCAGTTAATTATCAGGACACACTTCAATATCTACTTCATCCAAAGTGAAAATACCCTTCAAGAGGATGGAACGGATCAGAGTTAATTTCATTTAGGAAGTAATTTGTTCATTCTCTGTGCAGAATCGGAATTACTTTTTTTTTTTTTAATATATAGGATTTTACTTTTAACATTGGATAAATCTCTCAATATTAATGGCAATCATCAGCCACCTTCCTGGAAAAGACACAATGAACTGCATCCTTATGTGAAATCAAAATAGCACAGGGATGTGAGGATGCCCTTCAGTTTGATTTGGACAAGTACCTGTCATTTAGAAAAAACAATCAGTCAAAATCTTTCCAACATGTAAAGAATGAATTTTTAAATCTTTTACATGAAATTATAGTAACACACCATGTTTGATAGACACAGCTCTAATAGCCACCGACAATACAAAGAGAGCATCCCAAGCACATTCCTACTAAATTCAACATACTCTTCTTCCTATTTAAAATGGGTAAAAATTCCAAAGCAAAGTAAAACATCTTTAGTTGGCATTAAAATGGAGTTGAAGAGATGACAAGTGTGGAGTTGTGTTTTGGCAAGTGTCTGAGGATAAGGAGCAGTTCTAGATATCCTGGCCTAAATCCAGCAGAGCACATCCTCTTGCACGATGTATGGCTTAGGCTGGGGGAAAGGCAAGTATTGGTAAGTCTTCAGGTGTCTAAAGACTTGGAGAGGGAGCCAGTGCTTTAAACTCTATTTAGTTCCTAAAAAGATGTAGGCAGCCAGCCACCTTTTCAGAGGTCCACACCTACTTCAGTTGGTGTCAACGGATGGCCTCTTTCCACACATCTCTGAAATTTATTTGGATGATTATCAGCCTCTTTAAGCACAAATATTCTTAAGAGAATGCGCTCTTGAATGCCCAGTTAGAGATGGTTAAAAGTGACCTATCCAGAGCCTGTTTTACCAGCTATTCCTATAATATGACAGATCTACTTTAGTGTACCTCAGAAATTACTGAGGTTTGTGCGATTAGCTTGTTCCTTTTTGCATCTAAGCTGCCTCTCCTTTCCTGTCTTCAGAGAGTACTAAGTGGCAAGTTGAACTAAACTTACCAGCAAAGAAGCTCAGTCACCATGAGACCACCCGCTTTCTGCAGGTGCTGATTATCTATCTCAGTCCCACAGAGACCAGTGACTTTTTACTTTGTTTCTTTTCCCTTCAACGAGTCTGCTCCACTGGAATAACTGCTCTTTTCCTCTCAAACTGTTGAATGGATTAATACAATCACGTGAAACTCCAGCAATTGCGCTTCACCCAGACTGAGCTTCAAATTTCTTATGTTGCGTAAAATACCCAACCCCACACCCCTAACCAACAAACAAACCAGAACACAAACCAAACCAAAAAAATTACTGAAAAAACCCCCCCCAAGACAAGATTTCTGGGCACATCAGCTGTTCAAAAGTGCAACAGTTAAGCAATAGAAAGCATTGCAGCTTCTACTACACTTGCTTTCTTTTGCCTTTGCAATGTTGTGAGGGCAGCAAATACTAAGCCTTGCGTTACATGCTGTAAACCTTTTAACTCAAACTTCCTGTTTTGAGCTCAATTCCACTTAGACTTTTGATTTGTTAGGAACATTGTAAACTTATTACTAGCTTTGTTAAGACTATGTTTTGAGCTTTTATAAAGAGCATGTCTTTCCTTTTATCTTGTGCATAGTTACTACAGTATAGAACTTTCCAGTCTCTGTGATACATATTCACCATTCATACTGTTATGCTCTTTGAGGAAGGGTATTTTCTCCTCCTTTTTTCCTGTTTTCCTATTGTCCACAGACATCTTACCTTCCAATCTTTCAAAAGCTGTTTTGCAGCTGCTCAGTTAATCATATGTAATATGCAGACAGTTTCTGCTTTTCCTTTTCTGGTACTTTTCTGGAACTATTTAGCTGTATCACAATGGGGTTCGCTGTTTCGTTCCCATTGTGCTGAACCAATGCGAGTCCTTGCATTGTCTCAGAGCACCTTTTGTGTTAGAAATACAAGTGTCCCATACAAATTAAAGAATGGGTGAGACAAGTAAACAGGGAATACAGAAGGAAGGCTTGCACTTAGTGATTTTTCAGAGCACTGCAAATGACCGTATCTGAACTGTGCTGCTGCATTATAACGATCGTCTTCTAAGATAGGTGCCTCAGTAAAAAAAGGTTAAAATTATATAAAATTTTACCAGCAGAATAAGGTAAAGGTTTGACCTCTCAGTTTTGAGGACCTGAGTTCCTGGTAGGATCTCAAACCAAGACCACTTTCTGCCTGTGGCCTCTGCACCCAGTCATTGGCTGTGCAGCCACCCCAGGAGTGCACAGGTAGCAGCTGCTCTCAGGAGTGGGGTGACTAAAAGTCAAGACCAGGAAAGAGCCGCCCACACTTTTCTTCTTGGCTGAATGCAGAGGGAAAACAACAACCTAGGTGATTATGGCCCACAACTCTTTCGTGTTGCTTCTGACTCACCCATGTATTGGCCACCAGGGGAAAAAAAAAAACCACTACAATTTTCTTTCAGATATAGATTATTCTTCTTCTTGTCAGTGTCGTCATACCAAGATAAAAGGAATTTTTAGGGAATCAATATTTTTGTGGGTGTTTGAAATATAGGACCATAATAATAAGGAGATAATAGTGACTGCTGCTGATGTTGTAGGGGAGGGCTGATTTCTGGTTATGCCTAAAAACGAAAGGGACATAGAACCATAGAACAAAAATGGGAACACAAGTCCTTGTTAGGACTTTGATTTTTCTGCAAGTTAGCAATTACTATATCCATTCTTCGTAGAAAAGGGTGAGAAGTTTTGCCGGCCAACTGAAGTTAGCAAGAATTTATTTACTGACTCCAGCAAAATCAGCATTGGGTCCTCTGTGTGCATCTACACCATGCAGTATGAGCTGGGCTATACTCAGTGCTCCCCCTCTTAGATCACATGATATCATAGCTGATTCGGCCAGAAGAGTATTAAAAGAATTGTAGTTATTGCTTCCTATGGCTTCAGTCCTGTTTCTTCACACACACAACCTTCTTGTCCACACACAGACATTTCCAGGTGGAGTTCATCACTACAGCAACCCCTAATGCTCTCAACAGCTCCGTATTTCTGAAATGAAAGTGTTCTTAGTTCATTTGCATCATAAAGTCTGCTGCCACAGACTCTGCTTGCCTACCTGTAGCCTTTCACACTTACATAGCAGGGACACATGGTTAGCAGGGAAAACTAGTGATGCTCTAATGCAGTGACAGTGAGAGGGTGTAAAGCACCTGAAAGCTTTAAACCACCAGAAAAAATCTTTTTGCACCATAATCTTTAAGCTGTGGTTCTGCAGACAGACCAAAAAGGTGTATAAACACCTTGCGTATTTGAGCAACTAGGGATACGTCTCCTTTACAATACTAAGGAGTCAGTTAATCTCTTTTTTAAAAGGCACTTGTGTTTAAGAAGTGAATGCTCCATGGAATTAAAAACACAGGTCTCACTCTGCTCCTTGCCAATTGTGTAAATTATGTAGCACCAGCTATGTCAAAGGTCTGAGGTACATTGTCATTAATGAATGCACAGTGGAGTTTTACACTAATTAATTTATCTTGTCAGATTGTGACAAAGTACTTTCCAATGAAAGTTGCCAAGTCACAACCCCCAAACAGCCACCAGACAGCAATTAACAAGATGCTTCAATGATTTTACTGTAATTCCTCTTTGCCACTTCAAAGGAAAGCCTGGAGTATCAGAATACCCCAGCAAAAGTAGAAGAGAAATGGACTTGAAAACAGTTAGGAGTATCTGAACAATTCTTAAATTTTAAAAAAATCTTGCAGAAAATTTGAAAATTTTGTAAAATATCTTTATTTTCAAGCAGTGGCCATACTGATGCCAGTGTGGCAAATGGATCAGAACTCCAAACACTGAGGATAGAAAAAAGAAATGTACCTTTCTTCAGTCCCTACTTCATCACCTGTTTCTTTTACTCAGTGATACTGAGAAATCACAAGTGATATTTGCCAGAACGCTTTCATATAAATGCAAAATATTTTCTGTCTCATTATTTTCCTTCCAGAACTCCTGGTCTGGAAAGCTGGTGACACTCATCTCATGCTTTTATCTGGAACAATATTCTTGGAGGATGAAATATGATTTTTCTGAAGATTCAAGACCATGCAACTCTGCCTTCATTTTCATTTTCTTATCCCATTCTCCACTATTCACACTATTTTCCTCTTTTGTGTACGATGCCTTTTTTTTTCCCTAAAGAAAATCTGCAGCTTATTTTCCAAGGAAGCATAAAAGATTTGCCTCCTATCAGCTTCTGGCAGAGACCAGAGAGAACTGATCTGCAGAAGCTGCTGCTGACCTTGTACACCCAAATAACATACAGTTCAGCAACCACAGGGAGCTCATCATAATGCTGGCACATAGATCAGTATGTTAAATTTAAAGATTGATAAGATGTCAAAATGTTATTAAGATATGAGCCCCCAAGGCTGCCCTCACTGATGCAGTTCAGCATCAGCCTGATATTCTACAGTATCCAATGGGCAGGAAAAAGACAAAGAGTAAAGCAGGATATTATCACAAATGCTTTGAGCACAAACCACTCAGACTAATGAGAATAATTACCCTGCATCATCTACATTTTATTTGATGAGAAGTAGAAGGAAGCTGCAGTCGAAAAGAAACTTATTTTTTCCCCTTTTAATTTAAACATGCCCCCAGAGACAATTACATGTACTGTGTCAGAGTAAAAATATTGGCTCAAACCAGAGTCATGTCAGTCTTTACAGCCCCTTCACTGTGTTGTTACTGGTGTGATCTCAGTTGTTTTCAGGATGCCATGACAGACAAGCTTCTTGTCCTCCAAAAAATCAAAAAGCGTTCCCCAGGGATGTTATTATTCAATGACACCTTTGTAAATGCACTCAACTTTCAGTCTCATTTGGGTTTAAAAATGAGCTTAAAATACAAAACATACTCAAGATAGGTAACAACGCAAGTATGTCTTCCCTGAGACCTAAAAAGATACTGTATGGAAGAATTTCATTTTGCCTGAGTAAGGGACCAGTTATACCCAGATCTTTTGGGAATGTGACATGTGGTTATGGGAAGGTATCTCCAGCTCTATGCCAAATCTCCTTCTCTAACTGGGCCCACGTTGTCACTGAGCTCTGGGCTGGATGTGCCTGATGTGTAAGTGCCTGTGAAATGCACCCACAGGCGACACCTCTACAGCTTGGCACCTTTAAAACGTGTGCAGGGAGCTTGTGGCTGCCTGGCTGGTAAGCTGCTACCATGGTTCATCTGCACTGTGCTGTGCTGCCTCTTGTGGGCTCAAAACATTTCGAAAGGGACATGCTCAGGAGACAGCTCCCACACTGCTCGCTGTGGAAGTGCCTACAACACGAAAAGATGTGTGAGAGAAAGCTTTTAATAGTGAACATTCAAATTATTATACTCTTTGAATAACATCTGCATGACTTCTTTATTAGAGACCAAGGACATCTGTCAAATGAGACAAAACATGAGACTTTGTTCTGACAGGGCTTTTGCATATTTATGTAGTATAAAGATAGATACTTATGCACTGACCATGCTTTTCTGCTTGTTTTCATTTCAGATTAGGAAAAAAATACTTTACAATGAGGTGGTGCTGTGGCCTCCCTTCGAAGATTATATATATACATACATATATATATATATACTTGTGTGTGTGTGTGTTTATCATAGAGCTGACATCTCCAGAAAGGTTTTATTGCAACTGATTTTCTATCCCTAAATTCACACTTTGAATCCAGTGAATGCCTGTGATTGCTTTTACCGTGAGACAGACTCGCACACACAACGTGTCTGCAATTCTTTTTTGACTTAAAGCACCCAGAGGCTTCCCCTGTGCCACGTACACAGCAACAGTGCATAGATGTGGGTATACTAAAGGAGAATAGGATGAGAAAATGATTTAGGAGGGTGCAGATGCCCATTCTCATTTTCCTCTTATGTTAAGACATCTTATCTGATGTGTCATTATTATCAGCAACACGGTGGACACAGTCTGCTCAGAAAGGTGTTCTTAATTTGCTGCCAGTTTTCTGGGCACATTTTGTCTCCCAGACAGTGGGCTCCATGTTTTGCAGCTTTTTGCTAAATAGCTCAGAGCATCAAAGGCAGCTCTGGACACAGAGCATCCCTGGCAGTCTCAGGTGGTTCATTGCGTTTCCCCCTCTGATGACCCCTGGCAGCAGCCCCTTGCTGGCTCCTGCAGGGTGAGGATAAATGCTGCAATGGCTCCACACATGCATGGTGGCAGAGTCCCCTCCTGAGGGCAGCTCAGCTCTTGCACAGTGGCCTTGGGCTGACACAGTGCCGTGGGGGTCTCTCAGCAGCTGTAGAGTGGGGTACCTCCTCCTCTTTCCAGGGTGACGGAGGGAGGGGAGAGACACTAGACACACAAAATTGCATCATGTATTTGAAATCTCTTTTGTCCCTGGTCACCTTACTTTTCAGTCATGCCTCCAAATAGACTGGATGACGATGCCCAGAATGCCAAAGGAAAAGATCAGTAGCAAAAAAAGAAGAAAATAATAATCTAAAGGCCGAATCAAAAGAAAATAAAAATGCATCAACAACATGATGACTAGAAAAAAATCGGGTTTTCTCTCCCAAAGCTACTGCCAGAACATGTTTTACTCATGAGACTCAGTCCACTACCCTATGGTGGCTGATACTGCTTATCTCCAAGATGCCAGAGGCTGTCAGCTATTTTCCAGTCTGGGTTATGTACAGCAATATGTCATGGCACCAAAAATAATCTCAAAACTTCCAGTCATCAACAAAGCATTTCAGACATTGCTTAAGCTGGCAGTGACTGCAAATAATTTATCAGGTTATTTCTTTCTCAGGCATGAGCAAGTCTATGAAATGGAAGGTGAATTGAATATGTTCAAAGCATTGTTCAAACCAAGGAATCTAACACACACAGCTGTTCCATGTAAGAATTTTAGATCTTTGCTGCTTTGAGAAAACTGATATGTGCTAACCAGAGCCACATTTCAAATGATGTTGTTGGGCAAAACTTATAGATTTATATTAGCAAGAAGAACCAAGTAATGACTGTGGAAACAGGAGTAAATACATAGAAATATACTTACAAATACAGTCATTATAAAGGGGAGAAAAGGCATAACAGCAGCTAATGATAGGTATCAGAATAAAAGGGCTTTGTGTGCTGAAAGGCAAACAAATGCCCAAAGCTATCACACCAGTTGAATTTCATGGATGTGCAAGGTTTGCATTTCTCTGCCAAAATAACATAGCAAAGACATACTTTAAGCTTCAATTCTGTCATGGTCACAGAACTCAGAAAAGGATTGTTGGAGGCTCATGTTTTAAAAGAATATGTTCAAGATCCAGTACTGGAATCCAAAGCAAAACTTCACATTGGAGAGCAGGTCTCATACCTCCACCAAAGACCTCAGTCAAAATCAGTCTTGAACACTGATTTTCCTTTTTTCTTCCTTTTACTTACCATGTTTACTATGACTCACTTTTTTTTTTTTTTCCAATTCTCCTCTTGCCACCAATGTATATTCTTTTCTTCAGAGGTTCTCCATCTCACTTTGACGATCTCCACTGAAAAAAGTGCAAGATATGATAATATAATTACCGTTTCAGATTGGCTCTAAGCTTTTGCTCCCAGTATCCTGACCTTGCTGCCTCAACCCACGTTCTCTAAGGAGCTTCTGTTAGTCGTTTTTGGAGGGGATGGGGGGCTGTCACAGGGACATGAGGGATGCTTTGGGAGGCTCTTAAAAATGACTGGAGAGCACAGACATGCTTCAGGAAGTTCTGCTTAAGTGAAATTCTCATTTCATTTACCAAAGCAACTGTAATATCTGTTGTGCAGTTGAGTAAAAAATGGCAAGTGGTGAATCTCTTGTTGTTTTTCTGCTTTCAGGGTGGTTTAGGGACATTAACACTCAGTAGAACAAATGCTCTGTGGACTCTTAGTCGTTGATGACTCTTGTTTAGCAGGTATTCCAGGAAACCTACATGAGATATTTCTCACTGCTTCTTTGTAAGGCATATCACTAAAGCATTTCTTATGTATTTTCTTTTCTCTGAGATTACAACAGAATAACTTTCTCAGTGTCTGATCATAGTATGCTGATAGAACTTACACTGGGACCCCAGACAGCAATTTTTCACAAGTACTTTAACTTTTGATCAAAGTAAGATTATGGGCATGTTTTCTCAGCAGCAGATCTTTCATTACGTGTGCATAGAGGGATATGAGCCTCTACATAGAGCCTATCCCTGTGGATAGGCTGTGAGACTGGATGTCAGCAGAGTTGGTCAGTTCATGCATGTCTAGTCCTCGAGTGAATGTTATGTCCAGGCTACCCACCCCACAGACATTTAACCAGCTGGTTTGTTCCCATCTCAGCTCCTTATGTGATGTTGTTACAACACACTTGATTTCCCTGTGGTACAAATCGCTTCTGAAGCCCCTAAAGTAGAGATCTTCCGAGATCCCTTTCAGCTGGAATGTTTGTCTGTCTGTGGCTGCTCTCCCCTGGCTGTAACCTCTGCAGAATGCTGCTCCTGCCCTGCCATCTGTGTGACTCTTCCCCAGTCTGTAGCAACCCTGTCTCTGACTGGAGACCTCTCATGTCAGCCCACTTATTCCACAGAGGCAGCAGAGGCTCCATGCTCATGAAATCAGATGTGCAGCTTGGAAGGGCTCTCTGGGTGGCCTCTGGTCTCCTTTCCTGCTTGAGCTGGGGCTATCTCCTGTGCTGGATTCGACTTCATCTCACATTGTGTAGATATGCATACTTGAGAAAAGTGTACATTAATTATATTTTGGGTACTGCTAGACGGACATGATGAGCATTCATCACCCAGCTGACAGTACTCACTTCTGGCTGAGCCAGCACTGTTGCTGGCAGGAGAAGTTCTGGCTTGAAATTAGTTTTGCAAGTGCCAAGTAGTGCCAGTGGGTTTGAAAGCAGCTTGAGCAGAGTGAAATCCAGGAAGCAGTGGGTCTCACCGGGTGTGAGATGAGAGACCCTGGGCTTAGCATCAAGTCCTGCTGCATTTGTTCCTTGTTGGACCAAGCAGTGCCTGCCTGCTCATTGGCAGGAGCAGATGAGCCAAGTGAGATCTCCACTGCTTTTGGCACTCAGCAGACAGCATCTATCCTTCTGGCTCTGTCTGCAAGAGTGAGGACCAGCAGCTCCCTCTGAGTGGTCCCTCAGCAGGCTCTCAGGGATGCAGCCTGAAAGCTGATCATCCTTTCCTAGAGCTCTGTTTTCTTCTTCACCAGACCTTCCACTACTTTGCATCAGTGTTCACAGCCTTGGGGCTGGGACTCTCCTTACACTGGCCAGAAACCTGTGTGCCACCCACCCTCTGATGTGGAGACAGTGTCTCCCCCATGACATGCTGCTCAGGGTCTGCTGTTCCACCTGTCCCTTGTGCCTCTGGGCTCTCCTTGTCAGGCCAATCAGGCCAGGTCACCCTGCTGCTGTCTGCACCTCACTATGGAGATGAGGGCAAGGCCATGGCATATGAATAGCTGCTCTGCAAAACCCCAATACTGTCCTAGTTCGATTTTTCACCTATTTGCAGAGAGAGATTTAAAAACAAAATAGCAAATCAACTGAGAAAGAAACAAAAAAAGTGATGAGATAATGAAATTGTTTAGCATAAACCCAAATTTAGACCTATAGCTACAGGTTAGGGAAGTAGCTCTAGCAGGTCTGACCAGAGGTTTTTGCTGAGAAAGAAGAATGATGCATCCTGCACACTGGCTGCCTTTATGTGGCTCTGAGGAAGTGTTTGCTTTCTTGTCTTCTTTTTTGGTGCATCTGTGGAACAACCAACTCCTGATGGTTGTGCTTCTGCTCTGCATATCCTCACTGTCATCCAAGCACCCAGTGCCCTCTTTGTAAACCTGGAGTAAAACCTCATTTTACATTTGTCATTCACATCTGGAAGTTCTCCAAGGTTTGTTACCATTTTAGGGTGATGCCCACCTCACCTCTGCAGTAATGTTTTACTGCTTTGTAGATGGAAAACTTGATTGCGTTCAGGTGTCTGCCTGGGCAAATCAAAATTCAGTGATGTACCATGACTAGTGAATCCACCCTTTAGTGCAACTGCTTATTTTGTGGAAATGTGCAGAAATATCCTCTCCCTCCTTGACCAACTCTTCGTCTTTTGCTTTGGCTGCTGAATTGTTCCTATGATGTGAGAAGTGCTCTGTGCCATCACTTTCCATTGATGTTTTGGCTCCATCTCATCCTGAAAACTGGGATTTTTACTGAGAGGGAGAAAAGTGACATTTCTTCAGTCAAAATTGTAAGGAATAATTTTATCTGAGTGTGAAAACTCAGATTTTCTGTCAGAATAGGAATGTGTTAAAAACACAATTAAACCTAATAAGTCTCCAAGCAGCGTTTGATTTCTGCAGCTTGCCATTGTTCCAAAGAGTAGGTTCTTTAGTGAAAAAGTCATCACTGTTAATGTAAGAAATGGTTCTAGTCTTCTTATTCTTGGGGGTTTTTGAAAGCATTTCTTTAAAACCTGACAAATTCTACCAAATAGCCCTTGCATTATGCATAATGTCGACTATGCCAGATTTAATAAAGCCAGCATGCTAAATGAGCCAGACCACAGAGCCTTAATATGACTGTTGCTGTTTATTGATATTGTTCAGTTCCAGTAAACTCCAGCCTATTCCTGTAGTGTAAAGCTATGAGTCAGATCTTCTTTGATCAAAATCACCCTTATGCATGGTAGCAAGATAAGACATTGCAACAAATCCTACCTATTGAAAGCAGAACTTTTCGGGAATGTTCTACAAAGTACTATAGAGTAAGCACAAAATGCAATGGGCAGAGTTGGATCCAGCACTGCTCTCAGTACTGGGTTTGCCTCTCAAGCTGTGCAAAGGTTCAGCTGCTTTGGTCCTGTGGGTGGTCACTGCAAAATGTCCACGACTGTGCAGCGAGGCTGCAAACAGACGTTGCCGAGATGGAGAAACATCTTGAAGTGATCCACTCCTAGACCTTGATCTTCCACTAAAAGCCACCTTTATAACTGCTCCAGCCCACCCAGTCTCATTCTTTGCACTGGGCTTTTCAGTTTGTACTGGCAAGGAAGATTTTCCTCATTATCTGCTAAAGAATAATTGCACTTACTTAGACTTGTTTTCTTCTGATGAAACACTGGGGTGTCTTCCAAAAGACATAGAGGGATATTTCTTTTTAGAATCACAATGTATTTCTTAACAGTCCAGGAATACTTTGGATGCTTTATTGCCATCTTAGCTGAAATACAGCAGGTGATTTCTATCTCACAAATCCCAGCTAAACCAGAAAAACAGTCTCAGGGAGAAATGTTTCAGGCGTTGCAAAGTGCAAGTTTTAGGACTGTTTTGGCCTCACAGTGGCAATTTTCTCCCTGTCACTTTAAGCTCACACTTTTCATCCTGTTAACTTCGGATGTTATATTCGAAGGTGGACTATAGATCAAATGAGGCATGTTTAAGGGTAGAATACCCTTCTGTTACCCAGACATTGCTAGGGCTTGAGACAATCTCATGTTCAGCAGAGTGATGGGTGACACTATTTGAAACTCTTGAGCCCCCTGTGCATATGAGCCCTTTTGATGGACTTTGGGTGAGAGCCCAGGTTCTCCTTCCATCTTGTTAACTCCATTGTTGACCTGATTGACCTCAGAGGTGAAGATGGACAAATCCTGAGCACTTCTCACAGCAAAATATTTCTCAAATGCAAGATGTCCCTAGCCAGAACAGCCTTCTCATGCCCTTTTGGGGTTCTATAGGGTCCCGCTGTCCCAAATCCCTGGCAGCTCTGCTGTGATACCTTGGGGAGAGGGAGGAGTGCTGCTCTGGAGATTACAGAGCACACGTGATTGCTGGGAATACTATTCAGATGATATTGACTCTCCCCTCAGTTCTCACTTGCGATAATATTTGGTATACAAAGAAGGCAGTGAGGAACAGGCAAAGCAAACTTGCAAAAAGGGTTTTTTGAGTCAGCTTTTGTCCTCTGACTGTGGATTATGGACAGACAATTGCTGTGGATGGCAACAGTTTGCTCACAGCTGTGTTAATCAGGATGAGACACTTAGGACTTTGCATGATGAGAGAAAGCAGAGAGGAGGAAACACATTGCACGTAATTTTTTTGCCTTCGGACCTGTTTTACTGTAGAGAGTGATTGAAGAGCTTAATCACTTCTGAAGGAGGAAAACCTGTCTTTATCATGCACTACAAAAAGAATAAGCCTTACAGAGAAAAGAAAAAGGGGAAACAGAACCACAGGAAGAGTTTTGCGCCTTAGGAATGGCTTATCCGAAGTGCAAAGGGAGACAGTGCTGTGCGTGTGTGCAGAAGCACCGAAAAAATCAATCGTGAGGCCTGTAACCAAGTCATAGCAGGAAACAAGCACCTGTAGGGATGACATCTTGTTTCTCTGCTACAAGGTACTGCAGTGTTCTGGTCTTGTGGGAGTTAAGCAATTTATTTAAGCAGTTACTATTCAGTAAGTGTCCATTGCTTTCCTAAAGAAAAGAAATGGAGAAGAAGGAGGCACAATATTTCTGAGGGCAGCTAAACTCTTCCCCGAATTAAAATAAAGACAATATAGTCATAATATCTACAGTCAACAGTTCGCCTTGCTGATGAGTAAGGAGTATTTAAGGATATATAAATCAGGTCAAATAATTCAAAGGCTTAGAAAAATCTTGTTCCAAAACAAATGGTTCAGTGAGCCCCAGTCTGTGCAGGTGATGTGGATCCTTACGCATTCTTATGGAACCATAAACGGTAATAAGCCATAAATCCACGCTTCTAGCCAAGTGTGGATGCTTGTGGAACAGCTGGTCTTAGTTCAGTGAAAAATGCAGATGTTTCTTAGACATCAGAAAGCATAAGCCGGGTTCAGAGTCAGTATGTCCAGGGCCAAACTTTAGCACTTAAATACCTGGAACTCTGCCACATGCTCCTTAGCTAGAGGTTCACAGAGGGGAGAGCCTCTCAAAACACTTTTCCTTCTTTGCTCTGAAAGAAGTTGTGAAGGCTCTGGGCCGTTTTGACTAATCTTTCTGAAATGCTCTGGCTTTCTTGCAGCTGGCTTCTGATAAATGGAAGCCTTGTTCCTCAGCACAAATCATACCAAGTTTAATGAGTGTAATGAGCTTTCTGCTCTCAAATTACTTATTGATTCTCCTAGACAACAGACTAATTTGTTAATGAAATAGAAATACACACCAGACATTCAATTGGTTGAGGGACTTTAACTCATGTACTTTATATAAATTATATAAAACTTGTCATATTTATATAATTTGGACTTGGCATCAGGTTGGCTCACCAAGAGGGTTTTCTCAGTAGGACAATTGTTTTCTTGTGAAAAGAAAGTAATTCTCGGGACATTCAGGCGATTCACTCAGCAGTTTATGATCATGGTATTGTTTTTCTTATTCAGTTTCTCAGGAAGTTGGGACTAAAGTGCTGACAGTCCAGAGACCTTCTGGAGCATGGAGAGGAAACAGCTTGTGATCACCCACAGATAGTAGTGATCAGCAGTGGAGAGAGACAGACTCATCTGAGGAAATGGGATACAGAGAGAGAGCCTTGCTCAAAAAGCAGTACCTTAGGAAGAGGTGGGGGCATGATTGCTGTCTGCCACAAGCACCAGTTTGCTCTGCTAACTCCCTCTGTTTCACCTACAATTTCGCTTTAAAGCTGCCCACTGCCACCGCTGGTGAGGGAGCGCAAAGGAATTACTTGTGCAAGACACAATAAAAGGTTTCCATTTCAAATTAATTATCAAGCTTCCCCCCCAAAGCAGTGTGGAAGCACAGCTCTGCCAGAACAGAGTGTGTGGGACACTGTGCCCTGGCTGCTTCAGGGGCATCTGATGCTGTCCTTTTCTCCCTCCCCATCCCTCTGCCCTGAAGGCTCCTGCAGGAACTGTAGCATGGCAGTGTAGTGGCTGTTACCTCTGTCTCCAGGACTGCCTGCTGGCTGCTGCTTCTTTTTCTGCCAGCCACTGAGAGGAGCAGGAGTTTTTCCTACCAGTGCTGCTCAGCGAGCAAGATCTGTCACTGCTCCCATGCATTTCAGTCATCCTTCAGGGAATGGGACTGGTACTATTCAGGTGCATGTAATCAGTAAAAACCTACAAAAAGGAAGTTCCTGAAGCAAGTGGTTTGGGAATAGGCCATTAGCTGGAAAACTGTTCTAAATTTTTTGCTTACTCTTCAGGACAAAAATTTCTCTGACAAATCAGGATCCATTTATGGCTGATTCACAAAAGGAAGATTAAATTCATCAGACTGTGTATTTAAAATGAGCAGTTCAACATGCTTGTGGCTGAAAATGTATCACTCTGCTAAATAAGTTTAAAAAAAAGATTAATACAGGCTGACTCTCATATGTAAAGCTCAGCAAGTTCATGAATATTTTCACAATAATGGTTTTCATTTCCCTGTGAGATAGCCTGCAAATTCACAAGACTCTTTCAGCTCACGGTTTCTTTTTTCAAGATCATTGTGTCCTGAGGAATGTATTACTACTTCTCAGATTGAAGTTGGCTCTCTCATGAGCTGCTGTATTGCAGTCATATGAGTGTTCATCATATTTTCATATCTCATCACTGCAGGTAAAGTAATATAATTCCACAATTTTTCATTTTTATTTAATTCCCAATTTCATGTTACATAGTAGCAGTTCCTCCGTTTGCCAGCACACTGACAACTCTGGCTGTTGCAGGAAAGCAGCTCTCACCATGCTACACCACAGAAATTAATGTATTTACAAAGCAAGTGGCTCTTCCTTTTAGACTTCAGAATCCCATGGGATAATTTTAGACTTTGGGCCAGAAATGTTCTTATTAGCCCAATTTTATTCTTAATTGTAGCTTAAGGCCAGGAGTTTTTCTTCTCCTCTCTCTCTTTAGCCAGTCCCCAGGAGCCTTTACCTCCTGGCAGATTAAGATAGCGAGAGAGACACTTCTTTCACCTCCCTTTCCCCATGACAAGAACAGAAAATATGTGCCACATCCTGCGGTGGGGCCATGCAAAACCTAGAGCCTAATTTGGTTCCCTTCAGTTTCCCAACACTTTCCCTTGGCTGACTTGTCCCCTCCCTTTGTTATTAGTGTCCTCTCAGTCACTTTGCAACTTGTGTGGGAATGCTCATATCCAATTCAATGTGAATTTGGAACACAATATTTATGTGCTATAAAATGCCTTGCCGCAATTTAAGCCACTTTTTTGCCAACTACTAATATTTTTAATCTATCCCAAAAGCAATCAAGGCGGCGTGACAAGCAGTATCATGGGCTGCTCATCACTCACAGTTTCATTACCTAGTGAAGGTCTAGTGATTTTTTTGTTGTCACATTTATTCTAATCATTTACATGGAATAGAAATTTAGAGTTGATCATGAGTGTCGATTAGACCCAGGCCTTATGGTATGTGAAAACATTGCTGTCATTCACTGTTTGCAAAAGCAGTGATAACATTAATTGGAAGAGAACTCTTTGCCGATAATTTTCTGCCACCTCCAAAGTAAATATTGAAATGCATTTCTCTTCGCTTAGCCTTGACTTCTGCGCTCTCAGTGTTTGATCATGGCACGAGAATAAACATACCTGTCATTAATATTTCACCAAGAAGGTCAATTCAAATAAATCAAAAAGTGATTAATATAAGAGCTTCCAGTTGGGGGTGAAGGGACACCTGGATCTCTTAATAAACTGTATTTAGTTTTCTTTTAATGGTAATAGATCCCATTTGGCCCTGTGAAGAGGCAGGGCAGTCAAGATAGCATTTTGACGCTCAGATGGTTCCAGAGAAAAGGTTTATGGGCATAGAGAGTCACACCAAGGTGGGGAGACGTGCAGATGGACTTGCACACGAGCCCTTAAGAACCAAACAGATGGAGAGAATCGGGATATGTGAGCAGCATATTTTTTTCCCCCTGACAACCCCACAATAGACAGCTGGTAATGCAGGAAGATGAAGAGCAGAAATCGGTAAGGAAACTTTGTGAGTGAAGTCTTCTGTGGACTGCCCTGCCCACTGGGTCACAGAGACTTGTGCACTTCCAATGACTTGGAATTCTCCACACTGGAATGGACTGATGGCTGGTTGGGCTGAAGAGGGCTGGCATGGTGATTTGCTCTGGGCTATAGAGGACGCTGCTGAGGATGTTCATTAGTGTATCTTAAATGAGGTTGTTGGATGGATGTAGGGACTTCAATGCCAGCTTTTTGCTGTCTGAGACAGCTCTGACTGTAGCAAACTCAGTCTCCTGAAAACCTTCAGCATTTTGTCTCCAGAGGCTGCTGAGATGCATAACAGATGTGGATCCTTTGACTCCTGGAACACCTCTACATGGTTAGAAATTGGGCGTGGGTGACTCACTGCGTTACTACATGATTTGTTTGCTTTTTAATGGATTCACAATTAAAACAAACCCAACAAACAAACAAAAAACCCCCCAAAACAATCCTCTACCACCTGTGTGGACATGGATCGCTACAGCCTGCTTGATTCTGAAACATCATACCATGTGCATACCTTTCTACTGTCCCTCCCTGCCTTTCTTAAAATCATCTATTTCCCTTTGGATAAGAAGTATGTGGTGTGTGGTCTTTTAGCTCTGCTGCTCAGAGAACACCTCCTCCCCAGTCTTTGACTTCTTGCTCCAAACAGATGTCTTTGACTTTTTGCTCCATTTTCCAACCCAAACAGAAGGACTGTCGAAGGAGTGCAAGAGAAAGTGTACAAGCCACAGACTGATTTTAGGTTTGTTTCCACAGTTCTTATTGGTGTTGGCCTCCTACTAAAGCTCCGAAGCTTTTACCTCCTACCTTGCTCTGCCTGTGGCTCCAGGTTCATCAGTCCTTTGGTTTGTATCTGACTTTTGATGACTAAGTGCTCCCTTTGCTTCAGACTGAAGGTTTCCCGAGTCAGTGTAGCTCTGCCTGTGAGGAGTTCCTCTGAGGCAGCCCCACTGCCCATTTGCAACCCTTCTCGTGCACCCTTGGTGCAGTCTGTTGTCTGAGGCCTTTCATTAATTTTTTTTCAAATGCTGGGAATTGCTTCACCAGGTGATATTTGCTTCAGCATGTGCATGGTACCCTGGGAGCTAGAGTACCTCTGCTATGAGCCTTTAAAATAATTGATTCTTTTTCATCTCTGTGTCATCATGAGGGTATTCACTGCTCAGGTGTCCTCTGCATGGTCATTCTCTGTTTGAGCATCACGGGTGAGTTCAGGGCCATCCCTTCAGGGCAGGTTATTCATCCCCTATCCAGCCTCTTGTTTTCTGCTTTGTCCTCTGATCAAATGATTTCCCACATATTTTCCCCATTACACAGAAGTCAGTACCTCAGCTCTGCACTACAGTTCCAATTTGCCTCTCAAGGCCATTAACATATCCAGCACTTCAGTTTCCCCTGCTGTCACGTATGTGACTGTTTTAATTTTTTGCTGGAAGTCACTGCTTGTGGATGCAGAGCAAAAAAACCTGCTTTGCCTTCACTTCTTGCAGCTGCTGTCTGGTTTCCAGTCCCGGTTATAAGGGCTGCTCTGTGCTCCCACTCAGCACGTGCTTGTCATTTTTTCAGTGATGGCTTGGGGATGGGCTCTGGGCCCTGCCAAGGACCTGCCTCTGCTGGTGCCAGGTCTCCAGGTGCTCTGCCCCGAGTTACACATCCCTGCACAGCACTGGCTCTTCTCAGTTTGTGCCAATCCCCTCATGTGTCTGTGGGGGGGGGGACGGATGGACTGTGAAACTCATGCCTAAGATCCCAGGGCCTCCAGGCTTCCAGCCTCCTCTTCACAGGAAAGGTCTGATCAGAAACATCCAAGAATTGTTCCTCTTAGAGGCCTTCAAGCTATCTAAGCCCTGCAAAATGGGTGGTCTGAGATGAAGGATGGGGTCACTTGTCACTTGTTCTGTGATGCTTCCATGAGCACTGACTGTGCCAGTGCCAGTGCCAGTGCCAGTGCCAGTGCCAGAGCTGCCTCTTCTCACCTTTCCTAAACTTCTGGGTATATGGCTTCACAACGGTTGCTGACCCTGCAGAGTCTTCCCAAACTAGGAAATAAGCATGCAGTAATGTTTCCTCTAAATGGGAATTGCTATGACTGAGGAATAGAATCATAGAATAAGAAAGCAATATGTATGATACCTAATTAAAGTCAGAGTTGAAAACAATTGCTGGTTCTTCTTCCTGAATTTACTGCCTCCAAGGTTGCATAAGGGCTGAGCTGAAAGGCAGCAGTTCAGTACAAGCAGGCAGTAGATGTGGTATGTGTGGAAAAGAGTAGGACAATACAAGAAAAAAGGCAATTCTCGACCAGGTGTCTCCTGAGCCTGTGGTGTCACTTTCTTCCACCTGAAACATCCTGGTCTTTTAAATTTGAACTGTCCTTTTCATCCAGCCGTATGGAATTGCTCTTTCCTTAACTTGTGGTGTGCGGGGCTCTGTTCCTAGTGTAGTTCCAACATGCATGCTTTGTGCAGGTATTTAGCCTCCCCAGAAGGATCTAAGATGCCAAACAGATTGGAAGGATCTTGAATTCAAAAGACATATAGGTTTTAGCCTTCAGATGTAGCCTGAAAACAAACATTCCTTTTTAAAGTAAATACAAAACTTACTTAAAAAGGCACCTGGTATTTCATCCAGAGTAAAACCCAGTCAGACTCCAAACCTGATCAGAGCTTTTACCTTGAGATTTTACAAGTGAACTGAAGCCAAATAAAGGACTATAACCAGCAGACACAGCCGGTGGGTGAGGCTGCAGAGTAATGGACATACCTTTTTACAGGCCATGCCATAGCCATGCCAGTATATTTAAGCCTGTAAAACAGTATATCAGTGCTCTTCGTCTTGACATTTTACCAATCTTCCAGCCACTCTCAGGTCTCAGGCTGAGAGCCAGACTAGTTTTTCTTCCAACCTTTTTTTACCTGCTGTCACACAGAGTTTTCCAGTGAGATGTCCAAAAGGATGCTTACAATTTTTATGCTCTTACTATGCGTCAAAGCATTTCTTCCAATTTTCTTGCTTTTATCCCTGCTTGAAGTAATTTGTCACTGCTGAAAAATCATTACTGCCACTGCTCATTCACCTAGTTTTATTTGGCTTCTGCCGAAGTCCCTGGCCTATTCCAGCTCTCAGAAAATCCACTTTTGAATAAAACTGAGCCATGGGAATCTGGTGACATAAATGGCCAAAAGAGCAGATCCTCTGAGATCCCTCTCCATCCACCATCATATGATGGAGGTCTTTTTTCACCTTGCTTACCAGCAAGGCTTCTAAAATCAAGGAAGTTAGATTTCATCTGTCTCTCTGCCACTGAATTTGTGCCTCGTGGTGTTTTATTTCTGCTGTGTGCCCTGTCAGACAGGGGCAAGTGACAGAGAGGGAGGTTAATGCCAGCAATGAACTGCTTGTGCTCGGTGCTCCGTCTCAGGGTGACCTTTCCTGACTCACACATTCAGCTCTCAACCAGACAGCAACGCAGCAGCTCTGCTCCCTTTCAGCAAAGGCTGTGTCTGCCCGTGGTCTGCACTGCGCTGGCTGTCACGAGGCTGTGCCTGCACTGGGGCTTCACAGCAGTGCCACCACCATGGCAGAAGGCATCCCACCTCTCCCAGACCTCACACTGGCACATCCCAGCATGTGGGGCTGCGCTCAACTGAGGAAACTCAGCCATCACGGGGGCCCAGGCTGGAACCTGCAGCCACCACCTTTGATACAGGGGGAAGACCCCATGGCCTACAGACACACTCCTTGCAAAGCAGCCACTTCATCTCTGATCTCTCAGCCCTGCTCCTCCAGGGAAAACTACAAGTAATTTTGAGAGACTGGTCTAGGAATGAAAATTTATAGTAGTAATGAAAAAAAGGTGGTCATAACTGAGGTGTTGGTTTTGTGGTCAGTTTTGTAATGTGTCTTTATAGGTTATAAATTTTTTTCTAGCTGTTTCCCCTAGGAGATAGCTAGCTGACCATCTCTCACCCCCTTCCTTTGCTGCACAAATGCCAGCTACCAGCTTTTGGTTGTCCCAGCTTGTATTTGTGCAGTTAAACTTTGAATAGTTTTCTCAGCTTGTGTTTAGCTTTGGGACATCAATAGCTTGTCCAGTTTTTCAGTTAATCTATTAAAATATACGCCTACAAATGCAACACTTGTCTGGACTTCCTATTTTTAAGGACCTTCTCTTGATTACAAAATAAGACTATTCTGCAGTTCTAACACCATGCAATGCAATATGTGCAGTCACATTATGAAGTGACTGCCCTGTCACAAACCAGAAGCCATCAGAAAGCCTGTAGCTTGTTGTGGAACTAGTTAGTTAGTGGGAAAGCAAGAGAAAGTCATACTGTTTGTAAAAATAGCATGAATTCAAATAACAGGTGAAAAAAATTAGTGTGAGATAAGTTGATGGTAGTTGGATAATGATTTACACTAATTCAAGGCATTCTTTCGCAGCTCTTTTGTTGGTTATTAGAGTTAGAAAAAAATCACACACACACACACAGAATCAAAAAAAATACCCCACCACCCAGAAAAAGTCTCAAGTTTCCTCAGAGTGTTTAATTTTTAATTTCCAAAATTACTGTAGTCTAAAGTCTCATCGAAGTTCTGGTGAGAATCTGGTTTTAAAAGCTGGAATACTAAAGGAATTTAGGCATCTAAGATGAAAACATGAAAATAAGAATTTTCAAAAGTGTTGCTAAACCTCAAATGTGTTTAAAAATGCAAGAATGAGATCTAAAGGATCTTGTGTCTTTATTGCCAATATTGCCCTTTAAATAAATCCCAAATCCTCCCCAAATTTATTGATCTTCTAAAACTACAGAATGCTTTCAGATACATTATTAAAAATATGTATAAATTAAATAGATGATTTTATTTTGTTGAGTTCCTACCTGAAGTGCTGGAAGGTCCATTTATGATGATGTATCATTCTTCATTTATGTTAGATGTATCATTCAGTTAAATCTATTTCTGATTGAACTTTGAAAAATACAGGTGTTTTTAACACTCTTGATTTATTACAAAACTGAAGAACAAATGTCAAATCCTAGGTATCCACAAAAAAGCTTCTTTAGTAGTGGACCCTTGCTGATAAAGTTTGACATCCCCCTATCTGGAAAATGATATTTAACTAAAGCTATTTTGAACAACGTTGAGGAAGATGGAAGCTGCATCTCTTAAATCATGCCGTATTTTATAATGCTTTTATAGCTGCTGTCAATTGGTTTAAAAGTCAGAAAAACTGCCTGGCAGATGAGAACATTAAGTTCCTGGTTTCTAGTTCATTGCTGAATGCAAGCAATCATCCTATTACTGGAATGGATAATTGAAATGTAGAGCTATAGATTAGCTGAAATGGGAGGAGTGGCATTTTTTTTTTCCATAAGAACCAGCTCTATGCCCTTTCCATCTCCCCTATCAGGATTGCCCTGGATTGCAGGCCGGCCAATTAGGGACATTAACAGCTCATCTGGGCTGGAATGAGTCAGTGGAGAAAACGGACATTTTTGTGATCTTTGTTTCAAATGCTCTGTCTCTGTGGGTTTAATGTGATAGTCCAATTAACACAGAAACAGGCTTATTTGGCAATCGTCTTGTTCTGCTTTACAGTAATGATTTTGAGTAAAAAATGTATCCGTGTAGATGTACCTTCATGTTAACAGCCACTGTAGGCTGACTCTCCAGCTGGAAAAACAGGAGCAGTGAATCAAACCCGTACTTCATTAGGAAGGATGGCTTGAAGCACTCTCAGTAGAAAACAGGAGCACTGTTTCCCATTCCATTACAAACACAACTAGGAACAAAAATAGGTTTGTTATGAAATGAGTTACTCTGTTCTCCCTAGATGGGTACTAACAGTTTGAAATTTATCCTAGACTTAGCACAGCAGAAATATGCTTTTTAAAAATAGGAGATATTGTCAGAAAGAACAAATTTCAGCACTGATTAAAGAAGAATCACACACAGGAACACCTTTTCATCCAGAACAAAGGAACTTCAGAGACTCAATCTCTAAAGCTATTAAAATAATCGAAATCAAATTCTGAATTTAAGCAGAAAAAATAATTTTTCTTTGCCTGTTTTCAAATCACACGCTATGGTCTAGTACAACTCTGAGTGAACAAAAGAGAGCTAAATATAAGCATTAATTCATTGCACTAGGGAAACTGAAGCAAAAACTCTCCTACTGCAAACTCAGATTCATTCTTTATCTTTTCTTCATTGGATGAATTTTTGTTCTGCACTGTCTGAAGAAATTTTTCACCCACAACCACGTTTATGCTGTCACACTGACAATATGGATTTTGTTTCGAAGAAGAGATTGAAATTCGCTTCCTAGTCCTCAAACTTAATCAAGACTCTATAAAAAGATTAATAAAATTTTGCTCAAATGACAGAATGAGGAAATCCCAAAAGTTTTCTAAGAGTTTTATTTAAAATGCTAAAAAAAGTATGAATCCTCTCTGCTCTGTTTGTTTAACAACAGGCTGCTCACAACACTGGTACATAATGATGTAGTGTGTTGGGTTCTCACTCCTGCGACACAGTCCTCCAGAAGTCCAGCCAGCCGCCGCAGAAGCACTTCCACCTGATCGGCAGTCGCGGTGGCATCAGCTGAGCAGCGGGCTCTGCTCCGGCTCCTTGGTGGCGGTCTCTGGGAGGGACTGATGCTGGTGACAGCAATATTCTGCTTGCTGTGCCCCGGAGGTGCGGTCAGATTTGCATTACAAGAGGTCTAGTGAGAGGCTTGGTTCGCCAGATCACGCCTTGGAGAAGATTCTCTCTTCTGACACCTTTGTTTGCAAAATTTCATAAAGATTTGTGATTCACCTAATGCTGTTTGACATCAGTGTAAAGATTCAAGTTTGTTACTAATACAGAGACATGGTCTGAAATTCTGGTTGCTGCTATACCTCTAATTTGATATTTTCTCTCTTCTGGATGCTTTAATAAGACCTAAATGACCAGTAGCCTAGACAACAGCTAATGTCCTGCTCAGTTTTGGCCAGCAGGATACTAAGCTCTTCACTTCAAAAAGTGCAGGCTCGGGGCACTGTTATCATTACTTGGTTGAATTTCCACTGCCTTTTTAAAACGTTTTGTGCCCTTGACTACTTTGTAAGAGGGCCATTAAGGATTCCTTCTATTAACAAAAGTGCATGCAGATCTTTGAGGCTCACTGCAGCTCCTTTTGGGACATAATCCCTTCTCTGAAAGCCGCGTCTACAAACGATACCGCGGCCCTAGCAGCCCCTCTGTGATTTTAGGGAGCAGCAGGCGGAGGGGCAGCTCCGAGCAAAGCCTTGTTATTCCTCACCGACCACTGCGCACAAGGACCATGCGAGCGCCCTCGCGGAGCCTCACACGCCTGACCAAAGGAGCCAGACTTTCCTCCGTGAGCAGAGCAGCTCACTTGATTATAAATCAGCGAGCGATTTATGCCCAAGAGCAGAATTAGCGGGTGCCGCGGTGAGCCCATCCACCCCCCGCTGCTGCCTGATTGCGCGGCCGCTCCCCCCCGCGCCAGCTGCGCGCTCCCCCGGCTCTTGCGCTCCTCCCTCGCACGGCTCGCAGTGGGGCTCTGCTGTGCTCTCCTCGCCCCACCCCGGCTCAGTAATCTGCGCTGCTTTTCTCCGTCACTCACCCTGATCTGGAGTTTAAATACATCCCTCTTCACAGAAAAGCAAAATAGCTGCTGAGTAGCTTCATTCAGAGCTCAAACTTTCTTACATCTCCTCCCACTTCTACTCTGGACAGAAATAACAGCGTTCTTTTCAGTTATTCATGTATTTTGCTGATCTAACTATGCCTCGTAAGTCATGATGATAGGTGGAAGTGGAGATGGGAGCAGCATTTGCGGCAGCTGATCTTATCTCTCTCTGGGTTGGATATACACAAATACAGAGCAGAGCTTTGAGAAGGGTTCATATTGTTAAACCTCTAACTTTCTTGTTGCTGCTGCAGGGTGGTGCACTTACACTGAAAATCAGGGCTGTTAGTGAAAAAGAAACTCTTAGAACCACCCTGACCCCCTTAAATCCAAGGGCAGGATTTGTTATGCCTCTGCTCTGATTCTCTAGTATGAACCAAAGCTATTTAGGGTGCATCTCTGACAAACGACATTCTCTTAATTTAAAAAAAAAATTTACTTTTTTTTCCTGTCAGCCTTATTTGCCAAGCCTTTTTCTTTTTCTTTCTTCAAAAACTGTAACTGTACTTTTTGGGCACCTTCTCCTGCAAATTTGTTTCTTTCTTGCAACCCTGGTTCCATTTCTGACTCTTGTTATGTATCCAGCCTGTGTGGCTGCTGCAGAAGAGATGCTCTGGGTAGCTTTTGTTTCAGTCTATTTAATGGGGAGCTAAGCTTTTCTTATTCTTTTAAACTTTATAGACTGTGTAATAGTTCCTTCAAGCTAGACTGGCGGTGAGAAGATTGAAAGATTAATGCCAGCAGAATGTGTGTCTTCGGCACACAGTGAAACAATTCACCGGAGGAGATGCTGCATCCTCGTGTGTGAAGCCAGGCAGGCACAGGAAGGCAAGGCTCAATACTCACCAGCCCTGGGGTAGGCTCCTGGCCACTGCCTTTTCCCTGGGGCTCCCCAGTGCCCCCAGAGGCAGTTTGGCTCTTTCTGCATCAACCTTCCCGTGCCTGGCTGAGGGACCCTGGCCTGAAAAGCCAGACCCATTTCCCACCTGGGCAGTGAGCTGGGGTTTTCTTGGTGCAGCAATCTGGCCAGGTTGGTTTTGCTCTGAAGAGGTGTCAATATGTCACTGGGAGGTTTTCCCAGGTTCAAAGGGAGCCTGAAAACCTTTCCATTACATTCAATAGTGTTTTGATTTGTTTGGAGAGACAGAGACGAAAATTCAAGCCTCCTTGCAGAAAGCGTCATCCCTTTCTGCTCCATTACACATTCTCTCCCTTGGGTGGTAAATTTGCAAGTGGCCAGGACAAACTGCGTTGCTGTCTCAGTCAGGCAGGAGTCCTTCCAGGGCATTTGCTAAGTAACTTCTTAATTTTCCGTTTGTATAATTTCCATGGCATGATCCTTACCCAGCTTCACACTGTCTTGGAGAAGGTTGCCCCTGCCAAGTCCTGAGGCTTCTGTGAACCAGAGCTGTGGGGCTCATGAAAGGGAGCCCTCTGTCTGGAAGCATGTGTCCTGGGTCTCTTAAACTTTGGAGCTTCTTTGAAGGACCTTTACTTCCTATTTAAAAATACTTCTAAGAGCAGGGTCATCTCTGACACTTACCTGAGGAGCACTCCTGGCTGCCATGATGATCTTAGCTTTCAGTGTCCCTGTGATACTGAGGGATGAGCCAGAGTGGCACATAACAAGGATGGCTGCAGACAAGAGTGATGGGTCTGAAAGGAGAATTTGAGCCTTCTTTTTATTTTCTACACAGAATTCTTTACTTTTTTTCCCCAGCAACATGTAAGGCATGATCTCACCTGCCCTTCACTAGGGCAACATAAAATGTTATCCTCAGCCAGTCAAGAGCCCAAACTATGAAATGAGTTTCCCCATTTTGATCATTTCCAACATTATTATGACAGTGGATTAAATGTCAAGGACCCTAGATGTTTTATGAGCATCTATAATGAGCTGAAAAACATGTAGCCACTTTTTAGCGTGGGACTGGGTTTTCCATAGATAGCATAAGCCTGAATTGCTTTCGTGATGGAAACCAGAGGCAAACTCAGAGATACAGAAGTTGAGGTTGAACTGGGGACATTTGAAGGCACTAGAGTTTTCCTGATTTAGTGCAACCGTAGATTTGTATTTGGGGAGGTGTGTCCTTTTCAGTTATAGTCTGCAGCCAGTACTTAAGGATCCCACAAACAACTGTTTCTTTCTTGAATTTGGGTGGTTTAATGAAATACAGCATATGTTCTTCTGCTAGTAAAAGGAATACTTGTCTTACTGCTGATTTTGTTTGCTGTGATTACCATCTCTTTCAATCCCATTTGCAGATGATTTACAGCGTTTGTTTCCCATAGCTGGTTCAGTCACCAAGGCAGGTTTGTTAGTCTCTCATCCATCTGTGTTGACCTCCAAGAGCATCTGTTCTCTCACTGTGCCTCAGTCTCACTTTGGACTTGCAGATCTCAGTTTGCCACCCTAAGCTTGCTTCCCCTATAGTTACTGGAGAGCAGGAGGCACAGTCGGGATCTGAACCACGTTAGATGTCTGTTGCAGGAGGAGGTGAACAGAGGGAATGTGTATTTCACACAGTAATAAGGATGGTTTGAAATAAGGAGAAAACACGGGGTTTTCTCTGGTGCTTAACTAAATTACTACTTTTGATCACAGTCTTCAGGAATGCAAGAGGGACAAGAGCCAGCTCATATTCTTGGCCCTTTGGTACGTGTGGTGCTTCAGAATAAACTGCTCAGCAGACAGAGTGCCCCAGGGCTAGGCTGCCAGGACTTTCTCCTTGCAGAGAAGCGTTGTGTCTGTATTTCTAACCAGGAGAGGCAAATTTCGAGCTAGCAGAACCTAGGAAATGGAATTTGCTTTTTCCTGGCTGGGGCTTTGCTAGGCTAGCTCTATCCTATGTAATCGCTTTGGCCAGATGCACCTGCTTCATCACCGTTGTATCCACGATAGTGCTGTCAGCCCCTGGACATCACTCAGAAGACAGCAATGGACAGCTGAGATTCCACCAAGAACAGCAGCCTGAAGTTCAGCGTCAGGGTGGCCAGGACTTGCCTGCTTGCCCTCCCTTGTTCCCTGGCTTAGTGCCATAGGGAAGTGATTCTGGGACCTGTTCCTCATGGAAAGCACTCAGCTGTCCCTGCTCCACCCATGCTGTGTGCAAGAAGGTGACCCAAAGGATGAGCCAGGAAGCTCTGTGTCTCTGGGCTGAGTGGGAGAAGGGCACACAAGTAGCTAAAGCTCGACAGCCTGGGCTGAGGTGTAGGATAAGTTTAATATGTGGATGATGTCTTAGGCATATTCTTAGCTGCTAAATGATTCTTTTGGTAGCCACCCTTAAGAGAGTCAGTCTCCTTCAATGAGCTATGCCACTGCTTTCCAGGACAGCCAAGGTTTGAGGCCAAATTTGCCATTTTTTCACTTAACAGGGAGTGCTCTGCATAGCCTGGGAAAAAATACTGTGTGGAGCCTGGGCTTTAGGAAGGAGGGTGTTCGGGGGTCCTTCCTAAGGCCTGGCTACCTCCACCACAACATGCAGCCGCAGCACCATGTTGATACTAGGCAGACAAGATGCTCCAGTGACTCTCTAAGAAGGCTGAAATGTCACTTTTTTTGCAAGGGCAGGCTAGATTTGTATGCTGCCTGAACAGTAACAATCATCAGGACAGTTCAGGCCAGCTGCAGGACAGCTGGGAAGTGCCTGGGCCTCACAGTGCAGGGTTATAGCATTGACGGATTGCCCTGTGTGGGATGATACAAGGATACTCACTCAAGCTCACTGCTGCAGGAGAGCTCTTCCTCATGAGCAGGAGCAGCCTGAGACAATGAAATTAAGAAGAGTAAGATGGAAATGGAAACAGAACAAAGGAGTATAACAACAGCATGTAAGGAGAAAAATGTTTCTAGGTGATCTGGCAGACTGATGTGGCGCGATCCAGACTTGGACTCTGCCAGACGGCTGAAGAGCGCTGGCATTATTAATCTGTGTGAAGAAGGACCATATTTTCAAATCTGACTCAGTGCCTGTCAGCTCCAGGCTGAGTTAGGGATCATTTCTAGTCCTAGAGAGGAAAGCTTGAGGAACAGGCTAAGGACAAGTTTCTTCTCAGTTTCTATTCTATCTGGTTCTCCCTGTCTTTTTCCCCATTTCAGCCCACTTCCCCTGCAATTTTTATAGGTTCTTTTTTTAAAAGTTATCTTTCTATGCACCAAATCATGACTCATTTGAAAAATAACATATGGCACAACCAGGTAACCCACCCTCAGGGAACTCAGCATAGAATGAGGTTAAATAGGCTCTGAAAGTGGTTTTCTAGATAGAAATGTTACTTCCTTTCACCTAATCCCACAGGAATCTCTCTTCCAGATAATCTCGGTGTCTTCCCCTGGCCCAGGTCCTATCTGAGCCCTCCTCATCTGATACAAATGGCCAAAGCCCTCACACACCTAAGTCCAATGCAAAGGGAGCTTTAGTTCGAGGGTACTAATGTAGTTCTGTTGTTTGACCAGTGGGAGGCCCTTAAAGACCATCAAGTTGTCAGAGTCTATAAAAATTACACTTGGGATTCATGTAGCCCTCTTTATCTGCAGACCTGCAAGTTCTTCAAAGATTTTTGAGGAACAGCTCTAGTCCCAACTTTACAGACTTGAGATATAGACAGAGGGGTGAGAGGACTTTGGAGTAATTGTAAAATAAGTAAATGACAGTAATTTGAGAGATTTTATAGAATATAAAAAAATATGTATTTTCCCTCATAAATAGTAACATCATGTTCATTAATTTTTATTGCTACTTTCTTAAACATTTAGCCCTAGGAGTTTCTAAAGAAAATTAAACTTTACAGAAATTTCTTTAATGTGTCCCCATACTATGTTAAAAAAACCCAAAAGAAACTGTGAATAATCTCATTCTTTTCTCACTCCAGACAACCAAATATTCAGAAGAAGTATTTTTTCCCTTTCCTTTGAACACTTGCTTCAAACACTGAACTATTGTTGTAACTTTCCGGATCACCTCCTCTGTTTTCTATTTGTTTTATTGATACAGGTTTGAATCACAAACCCTTCTGTTCAAGGCAGTCCTCTTAGCAGCTGTGTTTTAACCTGGAAATGTCTCTGCAGCCTTCTGAGCTAATTTATCTTCTAGTAAGAAATGAAAACCTGTTGGGAGTTACCGTCTTCTGTAAATGGGCTGAACTCTCAGCTGCATCCAAAAAAACCTTCCTGTGGTCGTATCAGCCTCTCCAAGATCTACAGGCTGCAGAGTATGTCAAACAAGGAAGACACCCTAGGATGAATGCCAGATTTCCTGCCAGACAAAACATCCATATTTCAACTCTCACAGAAATATCTGTTTATCAAGATGATGGTAACATCCACATTGATCTGTTTGCCAAGCTTCAAATGGTACATTTTTATATTATTAGATAAATGAAAAATGCACAGGAACAGCATTACACACTATGAAAAAATATACCCTGAGTGGAATAACAAAAAAGGATTGTAATTTTCCAAGTGTCCCTTTGAAGGTATGTGAAATGATTTATGTTAGGAAAGAATATTTTTCCTTACAGGAAACCTATAACCTATGAGGTTATGATATAAGAATTCAAACTGATTGTAAATGTACAGAAATTGATTGATACTTTAATTCCTTTCAGTCCATGCAGTCTCTGTTTGTGGAAATAGCCCTTAACTATTGGACTGTAATACTTACTGCTCCTGATGGCAGCCTCAGTTTGACCCTGATTCGACAGACTGTTGAATCCCCAAAATTCGTTAGCAGAAGGAAGAATGAGTGTTGCATTTGTATTAGCTGAAGTGACTAACCTGTACTGGATGATCTCTCTGGAAAACAGAGATTTGTTTTTATTATGGTTTTAACCAATCATGTTCCACTGCTCCCCAACTTTTTTTTCCCATTCTGGGACTAGTGACCTCCAGGCTTTTGTACATGCCTGGCAACTGCAGTCTTAAGTTTTTGTTATTGCATCCTTATTTTATTAAATGAGAGGCTAACCGAGAGAGTTACATGAGGCTTCTGTTTTCTATTGTCCCCAGTCAAACTCCAAGAATCAAAAATGGTCCTAGAATATCCTGTTGTGTGTCTTTCGCTTCCTACCTACTAGTTTGCTTTACCTGTGCTTTTATGATCTTCTCTTGGGAAATGAAAGTCTTCACAAGTAGTATTTTAACATAAAACCCAAGAGTTGTTCTGGGGTTTTCCTGGTATAATTCTTTGTCAGAAATCTTGTGATATCTGATGCTTTTGTATCACAGAGACCTTCTCTTGGGTCTCCCATATATGTAAGGGCACAGATTACTCAGGAGTTCCCAACTATGCTGTTTTATCTGCTGATAGAAAGACAGAGTGATCTTGATTTCACTTGAATCCACTTGGTCCACTTCACTTCATAGAGGCTTACTGACCAAAAACCTAACCAAACAAAAAACCAGGTCCTTATATACTAGAATTCAGATCAGCCATACAGTAAAAATAAGGTCATTAAAAGAGGTCATTAAAAAGAAATCAGGCTTAATAATAGAAAGCCTGTGTAATAACTTGGTCTATCCTCCTTGGAAGTACTCGAGATGTGCCCAGTATTTTGAGCTGTGGTTAGTCTTGCAGCAGCATTGCCTTCTTCTCAACTCTGCCTTTGCTTCTCACAAGTGCTCATCTCTGCCTTCCCTTGCTCTCAGTAATTTACAAATATGATTTGAGGATACAAGCACCCCAATCCTATCCAGAATCATCTTCTGCAGTGAATATAGGTAATTTCTCCTATAGCTTCTAGTGAGCTGATCGTGTAAGTTGCTGTTAATGCTCTTGATCGGCCTGAGAACTTGGGATGCCTTATGGCTGGTGTGCCTTCATTCTCAGCCAGTGTGCCTGTCTGCTGTTTCCTTACTTTCTGCACCAGCCCCCTCACCACGACTACTTGTGTTCCAAATCTGCCGTTACATAAATTCTGCCTAAACACGCAAACTTGTGATTTAGATACATTACCAGATTTCTACAGGTGTGCTCAGTGCACACTAAAAATTGCTTTGCCTGTGAAGTTGTCATTTTTGTCCCATCTCCTCCTGAGTGTGCCTTGGTTGCCAGGATGCTGTACACTGCAGGCTGGCTGCTGTGGCAGAGCTCCAGCCATGAGCCGTCTTCTCAAATATCAAACAGGCAGCAGCCACCTTACAGGGATGGACACCTTTTCTTAAATAGATAAGAAGTCATCACAGCAATGGATGAACTTTTATCCCAAGAAAAAAAATATCACCCAGCTAAAAAAAAAAAAAAAAAAAAATTGTCAGCAAAAGGAATACATTATGTTGTTTTACTTTGTAACAGAGGGAAACGTTGAGAAGGCTTTAAAACTAGTATAAACTATGGTTTAAAAATAGATCTTCACCACCTCTTTTCTGTTTTTCTTCTGCTTAAAGAAATCTAGCCTTTACTTTAAAGAGTCTTCAGCATATACTTTCCCTAAAGCATCCAAACCCTAAAGACTGGAAAATGTTCTAGATGAAATGTTAAGTCTCTTTATCTAACTCCTGTTGCATGTCAATGAGACAAATGTCAGTGGTTCTTTAAATACCTGAAATATATTTCAATCAGTAGATTTATATTAGGTGTCTTTAAACAAAGTTTCGTTTAATTACCTCCTTATATCTTTTTTTAATGGGATTGTAGTATACAAAGAAATCAGCTGAATTCTCCAGTCAATATAATTGTTAATTGACAAT
Source organism: Oreocharis arfaki (assembly GCA_013398015.1). Taxonomy (NCBI): domain Eukaryota; kingdom Metazoa; phylum Chordata; class Aves; order Passeriformes; family Paramythiidae; genus Oreocharis; species Oreocharis arfaki. The sequence goes on along the minus strand of VZRR01011200.1, from coordinate 270,650 downwards.
ACGTTAGTAAATACCTCACTGAACTGAGCTGCAACAGTTGCTTCCCTGAGGTTTTAAAGAAGAAAGTCTATTGATTAGGAGAGAGAATGGGCTATTAGTCGCTATAGATTCTGTTCAAGAACTAATCTGATGCTGAGTTTTTATTCAAATGCTGGAGCTTAAAACTATTTCTCAGAAAATAATTGAATAAAAGAAAGTTTTAGCTCTAAATCTATGAGATAATTTCCTGAGAGCTCTGGGCAATTTCCAGGTTTACAACCTGCAGGCTGTATAAGCAGGATCTGGTGCTATGATTCACATCAGCCCGTAACTCTGCCACTTGAACGAGAAGAGAGTAGCTTAAGCCACATCAGAAGGAGGCCCCAGGAACCCCCTCTCGATGGAAAAAGCAGTGCTGACAGGTTCCTCCGAACCAAGCAAAAAATGCCTTCTTCGTCTCCTGCCTCACTCTGACAGAGCTCATCCAGTTTCCTTGTTCACCTCTGCAAGGAAGGAAAAGAGGGACTCTTCAAGAGAGGAGAACAAGAGCAGCCTTCGTGCCTGTGATGAGACCTGGGTGGTTCCTGCAGGGGGGAGGTGGGGGGCACCAGTGCTTCCATGGGAGAGAGGGTGTTTGGAGTATGTGGCACTGGAGAGAGAGAGGGTGGTGCAAGTGTATGAGCAGAAATTATGAGATTTAGGAGCTTCCAATAACTGCCCTGTGGCATCACAGCTGGTGAGTGGCTTGTGACAACTGTTTTCTTTTTAGGCTTTGATAAGGTTTGTCCATACACACGCATGTTCAGCTTATTTCAAAACCAAGCAGATTACAAAAAGGAGAGCTTGCACCTTTTAAATTAATTTTGCCCTTACACAAGCTGTTGGATCTATGACAGTCTGAAGAAGAGCTCAATAGCAGTTTGGGAGATAAGAGACTTCAGTCCCTTTTGAAGGTCAATCTTCTCTCAAAAACCTACTCCCTCTTAGAAGTAGTTCAAAATGAGGCATATAAAAAGGGCAGAGATTGAAATAATTATTATTTCCTGCTTGTGTTCTGTTTGGCTTTTTTTTTGGTGTCTTGATCCTTCTTTAAAAGAAAGTGTATTTAACTTGTCTTTGATTTTCATGGGTGTGGTGGAAAGCCCAATACAACAACAAAAAAGGCAAAACTTTCTATGATTTAGGATTAAAACCTTCAATTTACTTACTTTACTTATTTTTTTGACAGTGTTACTTGTTTACTAAGGAAATTATCTGGCACTCAGAACAGGAAGACCCACTTTAGGCTGTCAGAGAAAGGTAGAAACAAGTCAACAATTGATTTTTCAGAACAGATTAAGATTCACTTATCACAATATGAAAGAATAACAGAAATATTGAAAAAAATGTAATTTATGACTCCCGCATTTTATGAGTCAAAGTTGTTTAAGCAGTTTCATGCTTAAACATGCTTTTCTCCATGCTTTTACATTAAGTCTGTGTTTTTTTCAATGTAGTTCTGTGTATATACAAGGCCAGTATATATTCTTACATGAACTGATATATACTGTTTTTGCATATGCCACAGTTTAAAATGGCACATTTAGTTCATAATCAACATGCTGACATAACACATTTGTAATTAACCACCAAGACAAATAATCTGTGTAACAGCCAAAACCTGAAAAGGCTTTCTATATTAAATACAGGATTTATTTCTCCACATAACAATTTTCTCACCTTTGTTTTTACTTTTTCCATTTTTTCCAGGTTCTGTTTCAAGTACACATACTTGTGCTGTGATTCTTCTTGTAATTTCAATCTTTTCCATGCTAGTATTTTCAGAGAATCTTCAAATTCTTAAAGCATTGAGTCAAAATTCTGTGACAATTTAAAGTGGTTCCAAAGAAACCAGAAGCAAGTGGTTATTACCTGCATACCATTACCTGTATAGAAAAAGGGTGTTAATGCTGGGAGAGCACCTACCCCAAGGTGCAAGTCATGTGTTTAAAATAAGCTATATGCATGTTTCAAAGGACTTTTATTTCGAAAACTCCTTCTATCTTGTGTCCTGATATTCCTTTTATGTGCCACAGATGTTGATTAACACTTTCAACAGAGAACGAAAAAACACAGCAGAAATAAAATATTCTGTAGCTAGGTTACAGAAATGGTCAGAAAAACGAAAACAAATAGTTCTTCGCAAGTTAAACTGTTATTTATGTACACAGTTTTTGCTCCTTCACTTCACTTCCTTCCGCTTTCCCTTCTCCCTGTATCTGTCTAACCTGTAATTGCATATGCAATTTCCAGATTTGAAAGTGGTGTAACCATCTCGTGTCTTAAAATATAACCAGGAAATAGTGGCTGTAGGTTGTGCTACTGCATAATTCTGAAAATATTTCTTAAAAATAGGCTTAATCAGATTTCTACAGCTGAGTATGCCAGACATTCATCAATCAACATATGGAGATTTGATTATCTCAGGTGAAATCCCCTACTGGCGTGGAATTTACGTTGCAGAGTATTTCTGCATTCTGTGGCTGCCACGTGTAATTGTCAGATGGAAATTAGTGTGCACAGTTTACTGAGGCTAGCCCTAGTACCCCCTACAAAAGGGTGTTTATGTAACACCGAAGGTATCTTGCTGCATCAGCACTACACCAAAGTACTGTCTGCATCATACTGCAATTTTAGATTTTTTTTTATCTGCAATTATACCTGAATAAAAATATTCTAGTCTGTTATATTCTGAAGCACAAGATTGCTAGTTAATAATCTGATGCATTTGTTTTCTGCTTATCAAGAAAAATGTTGCTATACCACCAATGTTGTTTTCAAATCAGTAAGGCAGAAAAACAGCTGATGGCTGCCAGCTGCTTTGTCCAAGTTAGTCATTACCTTTTACTTGTTCTTAGGGGGGTAACATTTTCTTGGGCGTCAGCAGAACTCTAATTTCCAGAGTCTATGCCTGTGTGCCAGGATTCAGTGTGTGACCAAGACAGATCCTGCAGCCTCTTGAAACCTGCCCAGCTGTGGACCTGGCATCAGACTCACAGCAGACACAGGTTTTTTTCCACAGTGACAGAACACTACTAGGTCTGTCAAGGCTTCACCTTGGAGGCTGATCATAGGTTGACACACCAGGTGCTTCTCACACAGGCATCTCTGAGCACAGAGTTCCAGGTGGGACATTTTGCAGCAGCACCTGAAGCTGTGCTCATCCTCGGGGGCTTATACTGCTGAAAAAATGCTGCTGCCCATGGTTCCCACTGCTCTGAATGGGGACCCCCATCAGGCACCCTCCTCTGCCACTGTCTCCAAGGGGTTTGGGTCTTTCTGCTCAGGGTGAAGGAAGGTCCTTCCTCTTCCCTGCTCACACTGCTCCATTCCCGATAAGGTTCCCCGGCCCTGGGATCCCTTGGGTGCCCATCCCTGTCACCCAACTGCCCATAAGATGCAGAGACAGGGGAGAGCGTGTAGTAGAGGCTCCTGGAGGAGATGCTGAGTACCTTTGGGGGTAGGAGTGTGAAGTGTGAGAAGCACCCAATCTGGAGGAAGAAGCTTGCTGCTCATGGGGCCAGGTCAGGGGAAGAGCTTTCCTGTGGGCGAGCAGGCATGAGGCTTCTGCTGGCCCAGCATTATCCTATCCTCACAGAGAAAGGGGTAATACAAATAAGTATTTATTTATACAACAATGGGTGCAGATTAGGACGATGTTGGGATTCCCAGAGGGTGAGTAGAGTCAAATCACAAGATGAAACACTGTGTGGAAAACATTGTGCTCATGGCATTCCCACCTGCTGCTGTTGCTCATTTTACAACCACAACCTCTGCCAGTATTTCTGCCACTTCAAATTGCAGCCCATGCTGTGGGAAGCCAAGTGGTTTTGCCTTCCCAAAACTGTACCTCTTCAGAACCGCCCTCAGCAGCCTCAGCTGGCTCTTTCCTTGCATGGTGCCTCACCGATGAAAGTGCACCTCAGCATTGCCAGTCACATCCTCCTTTGTGGCTCATGCTGGTTTTGCCCTACCCCTTCCTCTGTGTTACAATCCTTATAGTCATATTTGGCAGATATTTGCCCTGAATCTTAATCATACATACCATATATCATGTATATTTTCTCTTATTAGCCTGCAAATTGCTGCTGTCTGGCTGTGTCCCAACAGATGATTTATGCCCCAGAAGTGTCATTACCCTTGCTGAGAACTGACATTTCGTACTGTTTAAGCATCAGCTCATTGAGCTGAATTTCACATGTGCTTGAGCTCATCATCATGTCTCAAGCTCAGCTGAACAGCAGCGGAGGTATAGATCTGTATCAGGTCCAAGCCTGGAAACACCTCAGTGGGGTCACCTCCGGTCCCACAGCTGCAGAGCCCTCCTACTGCAGGCTATTCCCTCCTTCCTGCTTCTTCTGTTTGAGCTCAGATGCTCTAATTTGCACTTTGGAGCCACACAGAGCTCCCTGCTGGGCTGGCTTTGGCTGGAGTAATTTTCTTCATAGTAGCTAGTATGGGGCTGTGTTTTAGATTTGCACTGAAAATAGGATTGATAATACAGAGATGGTTTTGTTATTGCTGAGCAGCATTTGCACAGTCAAAACCTTTTCTGCTCCTCACCCCAACCCTGAAAGTGAAAGTGCTGGGCATGCACGAGGGTTTGGGAAGCCACACAGCTGGGGCAGCTGGCCCCAGCTGATCACAGGGATATCTCACACCACATGGCACCATGCTCAGCCTAGAGAGCTGGGGGAGAAGAAGGAAGGAGAGGACATATGGAGATACAGCATTTGTCTTCCCAAGGCGCACTTACATGTGATGTAGCCCTGCTTTCCTGGAGATGGCTGAACACCTGCTTGCCCATGGGGACCAGTGAATGAATTCCTTTCTTTTGCTTTGCTTGTGCAAAGCTTTTGCTATACCTATTAAATTGTCTTTATCTCAACCTACAAGTTTTCTCTCTTTCACCCCTCTGATTTGGTCCCCCATCCCACTGCAGTGAAGTGACCAGCTGTGTGGGGCTGAGTCGGGGTTAAACCACAACACCTGCTTCACTTTAAATTTCTGTGGAAGAGTTCACATGTTGTCCTTCTGATCCATGGATGCTCAAACCCTATCACCACGCCACTGACATTGCTTTAAGGTGCACTTATTTTAGGCTTCAGGCTTGAAGGCAGGATACTGCTCCGATGTTATGAAGTTGTTTCAAGACCTCTCCAAAAGTCATTGATTTCAGTGAAGGTTGGGTTTGCACAAACATCCAAGGAATCTCCTTTGGAATAATTACAAAGCCAGGATAACCTGAACGTATTACAGTCTGGAAGATACACCTTGGAAAGCACATTGTCCTGGTAACTGTCGGGTACCCTGCGCAATTCAGTGTGCCTCAGCTGGCTTTTCTTGGAATTGGATAGGACATATTTTTATCCTAAGCCTGTAAAGTTTCAGACTAGAAACACAAACAATGTAAGAATTGATTATTCTTCTCTAAAACATAGAGAAAATACGAATTATGATACTTCTCAAGGACAGACAATCCATCCTTTTCACCAAGATGTTCAAGTGATTCATCTCTCAAATAATTTGATATCAGAGAATTTGCTCCTGATTTAGAATAGTAAATACACATTTAAATCCAAAACTTTTGAATTGAATTAAAAGTCTTTATTCATAGATTGATTAAATCAGGTATGTGGGCAGTTTCATAGTTCTGTATATTGTCCAAAAGGGAACTTCCACCCTTCATGCTGAAAACCTTGTCTTCATGACAGCGTTTTTCTATGAAAAAATATGCACAAATTCAAAAAGGTTTCATCTATGGTATTTTCTTGTATAAAGTTAGGATAGATAAGAGGAACCAACTGCATTTATATTGACTGTGAAACAAATGATCGTGTCCAATCTCTGGGGATATTTATATTCTATTTCATTATGTTCAAGTATCATATCTATAAATATACTTGATTACTTTTCTGTCAGAAGGACATGCTACCCTGCAAACCAACATAAAAAACCAAACCAAACCCCACCACTATTAAAGATATTACTGGGGCTACAGCCGTGGAAACATTTTTTCCTCATAAATCTGCTAAATAACAAATACGATGCTCAACAAAAAGTGTCATAAAATTTATTTTCTGATATCTTCTAACGTCTACTCAACAAATCTACACTTCTGTAGGAGTCTGTGAAATTGCATTCTGATTTTCTTGTACTTTCCCAGACCAAAAATGCATCAACATAAAACAGCTGATAGCAGAAGAGCAATTTTCCCAGATATGACTTATTAGGTCTTTATAACACAATAAATCTGATGTCAAAGGAGAACAGGTTGATTTGACATGTTAATTCCTTTTTATCAGTAAGTCAGTCCATAGACTGGGCTAGAACATCTTTGTCATGATCATGGAATATCTTAGAATAGTAATGGATATATCCCTTCTAATTTCTTTATAGATCATAAGCCAGTTGAAACACAGACCTGCGTAGGGTTTCGCCTGGTCTGTTCCTTGGTCCCTTAGAGGTATCATGACAATCAGTTTTGGCTCCTCTCCTTTTGTGTCTCTCCAGAAGCCTCAGAAAACAGCCCCAAATATTTGCTTTTATGCACATTCCTTTCGTTGCCCCATCTCCCTTTGGTCGAAATTGAGTCAAGTGTCTGATGTTGTCAATCCACAAACTTCACGAGTTTTGTGACATCTATTGCATAAGACATTCTCCATTACGTAAGTTTTCACTCTCTTTTTTTTTTTTTTTTTTGCAATTACACTTATTGCACCAGTATTCTGTTGTCAATGTTCTCACATACTGAAAGAAGAGACATTTGGAAAAACAGAAGTAGTGTCTTAAGGCACATTTTGTCTGGACAAAACCAATAGCAAATCCTCTTGTGCTCTTTACAAGAAAGGAGACTTGGTACCACTGCTTAACCCCTGCCTAGAAAGAAAGTGGTGTTTGTTGCTGCTGGTTGCAGAAAACCTCAAGATTAAAATATGACCCGATATGCTGAGAATGTCAGACTAGTCACTGTTCTGGGGCTGAGAGAAAAATCTGTCCTCGTGCCCACACCTTTTTTCTTCCTGCCATCAACCCTGAGATCCAGTGTTATAATTTTAATAGCCATATAATATGTTTTATATATAAAATACTAAAGTATATATTATACCATACATAGTTACAGACATATTTAGTTATAATGCATTAGATGTTGTCCAGTGGCAAATGTTCAATCTTCGATTTTGACATTTGTGGTCGAGCATTTTCAAATCAGCTGGTGATGTGGAGGTAATTTTCCCCTTTTTCTTCCTTCATTCTCTGCTGGAAGAGAATATGTAAGCTGCAGGTCTGGTACTCAAATTAACTGTATGAGAGATAGATGCAGAAAATAAAGCTGGGGCTCCCCAGAACAATCTCAGGGGGGTGACTCCTGTGCCTCTGCTATGTGTAAGACAGCTGTCAAAAATAAGCAATTTGATTCAGTTCTCCTGCTCATAACTTGCATAAAAACATCACTCCGTTGGGAGATGTTAACATCAAAGTTAAGAGCAAAATTCAGACAAATGTAACTAAAATAATATTAAAAAAAGATCATTTTGAAGTAAACGTGAAGATTGTTTTGTTTTTTCCACTTGTCCTTTGTGATTTCCTGAGTCACACTGGGAGCAGAGACTAGGATATAGTGACAGCACTCTGCCAAAGACAGAATTTGGTTCGGTTTTATATATTTCCCATAATATTATGACAACTGTTTAAAGTTACTAAAAAGGCATCAGTAAAAACCCATGGAGAGATGAGGTTACATTTTATAGCTGCTGCGAGAAAATCAAAACAGAATTCTCTGAAGTGATTCATAATATTGCATGCCTATGTAACATTAAAAAAAAAAAATCCCTTGCTCACAAGAAAAAGCAAGAAACACCCTCCCAAGGTTTCCAGCTCTGACAACAGGGTTCCCACTGAGCACTTTTCAACTGATCATGTAAATGTCCTGGGAAAGAGGAGATGTCCTGCGAAAGTCAAGGTCTTCACAATGTGTTTAAGAACACGCTAATTTCCTCTAGCAGGTGATGCCTTAGAATTTTAGCTTTTATATTTTTCATATATTTGTAATCCTGCAATTCTTTAGTGTAAAACTCTAAACTCCATATAGCCTGTTAGCTACTGTTCTCCCATTCTGGTCAGACAAAAGAATTCCTCTCTTGGCCTGGGAATCAAGGACACCTCACTGTCTCAGGCCCTGAGAAATGTAAACAAAAGTGAGCTGGGGGGGAGCAGACTTGGGGTAATGACTTCATTACCTGAAGCTGTAATTGGAAGAAAAACCCCCGATATGCGAGTGGACCAAACTTATAAAAGTATGAAAACCCATGACCCATTGTCCATTTTTGGATGTAGCCCCTGGGCGGGGGGTGTGTGCTTTGTCTGCCCTAAATGTACCTGAAGGCCCTTCAATAAATACAACTGCTTTTTATTCTCTTAATTTTGTCTGGCCTCTGTTTTTAGGTAGTCCCAAAAAGGCATCACAGGTGTGATTTCTCTTTCCTCTTTTTCTGCTTTGTTTTTGAGGTGACAGATTGCTTTCAAAGGCAGATATAATTCCAGTCTTCCCATTTGCTGCTTGTCTCAGGCCCTGTGGTTTGTGCCATATTTTCTCAGGAATGCATTTGTCTTCCTCCAAACCAGCTGGGAGGAGGCAAAACTCAACACCAAACATGTTCCTCTGGTGTTATTAGTCTTGTTTACACCTGGTGTGAACTGTGATCCTCCCAGGAATTCACTGTGCAGCATTCAAGCTTTCTCCCTGTTCTGAGTTTAGATAAAAGCAGCAAATCTTTTCCTCACAGCAGTGAAAAAACATAAAATGAGATGAAGCAGGTAAACTCATCTGCTCTCAATATGTGCTTCTAAGCTCCAGATTTCCTCCCTGATCCAGTGTTCCACACACCTCTCCAAGAAAGACTGGTAGTTGCATCTGCCCTTGTGCAGGTGTATTGTACCTTTGACAATGAACTGAGAAACCAAGTGATACCTGTGATAGGGCTTTTGTGGGAGAAAGAATATCTCACATAGAGAAAACCCTGGTTTTCAATCTCAAACCCAGCTGTTTCACACACCTTTTCACCAGATAATTTTTTTATCTCAATGTTTTTCTCCAGTTCAGCTGTTTTCGGCTGGGTATTTAAACAACTTGTAAAACAAGCAAAGAGAAAAAAGTCTTGCCCATAGCAGTGATCTGTGTTAAACTGAAAAAGAATATGCTGTCTAAAATGGAAATTGCTAGTTAATGGTCACGGCTCAAATACTTCTTAGCGGGGAGCATTTGGCATCCTTGTTCAGCTCAGCTGTATGTAAACACTAATGCTCTGCTTTCTGCCTTCATATTCCCTGCAGAGCAGTCAATAACCCATATCATTCTCCCACACGACTTTTGTTTTCACATCAATCTGATGCTCAAAAGCAATATAGACCCCAGTTACAAAACCTTCACTGAGAAAAATGAGCAGTGCTGTCGTATACTTCAGGCTCACTCAATTAGACAGATCTCACACTGTTACAAGCTAGTTAAATCTGGGGAGCTGTCACCCTGCTCAAGTCACTTAAGCTTCTGGGATGAAGTATGAATCTGGTAAAACTGAGATGGTTATTGCCCTTCAATTGCTCCGCTATTTTAAAAAAATCTTCCCAGGGAATGACTCTGTTGCAATCCAAGACATTCAAATATTTAATTGGCAAACAACACAATGTATAATGTATTATCACATGGACATAAAAAACCATTTTACATTCCTTGCAAGATGAATAGAAAAGAAATTTCTAGGACCAGAAAAGATATCTCAAAGTGGAGTAGTTCAAGAAGTCTTACAAAAAACTATAGAGAGAATAATAGGTAAACAGGACTAGATAGCCTTCTTCCCTTTGTTCTCAGTGAACTCAGATCTGAAAATCCTAAACTAATTCTTCTAGGTGTGTATCTCTCTTAAACCAGTCTTGTTACAATGAGAACAGAAGGTTCCAAACATGATGACGTATTTTAAGAAACATCAAGAGAAAAAAATCGTTGCGGATTGCAGCTTTGATGTTTTCTCTGCTAAGAATGCTGGAATCGTAGAATTATAGAATATTCTGAGATGAAAGGGTCTTTGAGTTCAGCTCCTGAGCCTGAGCAGAACAGCTCCAAGGATCACCCCACGTGCCTGAAAGCATTGTCCAAACGATTCTGTAAAGCCCTGGCCCACTGGGTGGGTTTAGGGGAAGATAATTTGATTTACTCTGGGTGGTGCATGGGAGAAACAAAAAAAATCTCAGGAAGTTCAATAACAAACAACTTTTACTTTAGAACTTTAGGTTCTGAACTTTAGGACAACCAGATAGAATAAGGCACTTGGCAAACTTTTACTTAGCAAACTTTAAAGCATCCAGACAGAACAAGGCACTTAGCAAAGCATTGACTGGTCTTTTTGGTCAGGTTTACAATATATTTTGAGGAGAAGGTAGTAGGAAAAGGAAGAGAAAGAAAAAGGAGAGAGAGATGTAAATCGTCACCACCTTAGATCCACCACAGTCACAGCAGCTTTTAAATCTGGGGTAGCTTTATTTTATGGGCTCTCGTGGCCTGGGCATTCCCCCCAGGTGCACCTACATTAATTTCAGCACGAGTCTGCCACCTGCACTTTACACAGAGCAGAATGTTCAGGGCTTGTGATGTTCTCGTGCAGTCAGCCACCCCAAGGATATCATGGACCTAAAAATCCCCTGACACATATTCATGCCAACAAAATTAGTAGACTCTTGGATGAATATGATGAAATTAGGGAGAGTCAGAATTTTCCAAATTTCAAAATTTTCCAGAGTGAAAAATTTCTTTCCTTACAAAAATAATGTGTAAGGAGTCAGTAAAACGATACGTCCATTTCTGAAGAGGTTTTAGCAAGGTGGATCCTGAGATTAGCTCAGCTGCTCAGAACATGCTGCCAATAACACCAAGGTCATAGGTTCAATCTCTGTAAAGACCGTTCACTTAAGAGCTGGACTTGATGATCTTTCTGTGTCCCTTCCAACTCAGGATATTCTTTGAAATCAGAAACAGTTCTGTGGAATTTTCCTCACAAAAGATTCTGCAAATTGTTGTAAGAGGAAAGCGTCTTTCCAGATTAAAAGATTGTTAAAGGACAGGAATAAAAGGGTAAAAATAAATATTTGTAAATGGCAGCTTTCTTATGCAAGTGTTTGAGGAGCCAACAAGGAGAGGTTCACCAGCAGGGAGGAGCTGGTGGGGAATGTGGTGCTCCAAGGCAGCCTTGGCTGCAGTGACCACGAGGTGGTGGAGTTTGAGATCCTCAGTGCAGTGAGAAGGGCATGCAGCAAGCTCAGAGCCCTGGACTTCAGGGTAGCAGACTCTGGGCTCTTCAGGGACCCACTCAGTAGAGTCCCATGGGATAGAGCCCTGGAGGGCAGAGGAGCCCAAGAATATTTACTGATATTTAAGGACCACCTCCTCCAAGATCAGGAGTGATGCATCCGACAGGAAGTCGGGTAAATATGCCAGGAGGCCTCCATGGATGGATAAGGACCTGCTGAGGAAACTCAGAGTGAAAGAGTTGTGGTGCAGTTGCCAGGCTGGAAAGAAGGGATCCAGAGGGAGCTTGAAATGCTTGAGAGGTGGGCCAATGCAAACCTCATGAAATTCAACAAAGTGAAATGCAAGGTCCTGTTTCGCAGCAGTGCCAGACACACCTACAAGTTGGGTGGAGAGGTGATTGAGAACAGCCCTGTGGAGAAGGATTGGGTGTTGATGGTCGACAAAAAGCTCAGTATGAGCTGGCAGTGTGCACTTGCAGCCCAGAAAGTCAAATGTGTCCTGGGTTGCATCTAAAGGAGTGTGGCCAGCAGGTCATGCTGGAAGGAGGTTATTCACTCCTGCTACTACAGGTCATGAAGGAGGTGATTCTCCCCCCCTACTTTGCTCTTGTGAGACCCCACCCGAAGCACTGTGTACAGTTCAAGTGTCCTCACTATAAGAAGAACATGGAACTGTGGGAACAAGCCCAGAGGAATGCCACAAAGAGGACTGGAGCACCTGCTCTACGAAGACAGGCTGAAAATGTTGGGGCTGTTCAGCCTGGAGAAGAGAAGGTTGTGTGGAGGCCTCATCGCAACCTTCCAGTATCTGAAGGGTCATACAGGGAGGTCAGAGGGATTCTTCATCAGGAACTGGTTATAGGACAAGGAATAATGGGTACAAACTGGAAGTGGGGAAATTTAGGTTAGATATTTGGAAGAAGTTAATTTCACTCTCTACCATGAGCATAGTGAGATACTGTAACGGGTTACCCAGGGAGGTTGTGGATGCCCCAACCCTGGCATTGTTCCAGGCCATATTGGATAAGGCCTTGAGCAACTGGTGTAGAGGGAAGTGTCCCTGTCCACGGCACAGGATTGCGACTAGATCATTTTTAAAGTTCCTTCCAAACGGTAACATTCAATGATTCTATTATTATTGACAAATTGGGTAATAAAACAGCAAATGAAATTCATTGTTGATAGGTTGCGAAGAAGGACATATAAGGAAAACCAGCTTTCACCATACTTACAAAGTCATGAGCTCAAAATTAGCTGTTATCATTCTGATAGGTGGAGGCAGAAGCTATAGAAGGGCTAAAAGCAGTTTATACAAGGTGTGAAAATCCACCAGTTCTGATAAAACACATGTATAGCCATGAGCTCAGGACATCCCTAAGTCATGGGTTATGGAAAAGATGCATGAGTAGAAAAGCAAAATACATCTCCCCTATTTCTTACATTGTTTTTGCTAAAGCTTTTGATATTAGTTTGCTGTACTGACAGGACAATGGAGTAGCTGGACCTGTAAAAATGCTCTTATGCCCGTAAATAAATACATTACTAACAGATATAAAAAACCCCTCCAAAAAATAGAAAAAAACCCCCAAGAACAAGAAAAAGAGTACGTGCTGTATTGATTTGTACAACTTTGTCAACGAATTTCTGCTCTGGTGTTGTGCTCTGAAGAGGTTACATATGCTGTCAGCACTTATTAAAATAAATATCCTTATTAATACATGCAATCTGACAAATATCAAGTTAGTCGCTCCACTAACACTTACAGTTCTGCATCAGCTGTCTATCAGGATGCTTGGCAGAGAGTTTCTGTGATAATTTTTCCCTATAGTGCAGTAATGAATTGGATGCTCAGAATCAATTCATTCAAGGAGAGGCCAGATGATTTCCAGTGGGGCAGAAGGGCAAAGTTAATGTTGCAGAAAAGAATAAAAATGGGAACCTTTTAAGTAGATATTCAAGTGCAATGAAGTTCAGAGGGGGCTTTAAATCCAGTCTGACATTCACTTTGCATCCACTAATTACCAGTTTTGGTACAGTGACTGTTGCTCTGCTACTGGGAAGACTGGAGTTCAGAAGCAGATTTGTGTGACTTGTATGGTCCCTCAGTCAGTGCATGCGTTCAAATGCTGTGGCATTACTCACAGAAGACTGAATTCCAAAGTGCTCCCTCCAACCAGTTTCTTCCTGGCTCCCTATGTAAGAAGATTTTAAGAAACCGCCGCCCCTTTGCAGACAGCGTTAGGGACACAGGGGGCAGGGAAACCACTGTGCCACTGCAGCAGTGGGGACAAGAGGGGTGTGGGCACCACATATGAGCTGAGCTGTCTGCCAGGATGGGACAGCAGATGAGCAGCTTGGCACCAGCCAGCCCTCCTGAGCAGAGGTTTTCCTGGAGGCTTTGTTCACAGGTAACAGTCAGGCATTACGATTTTGAAAAAGCACTCTCTCTTTGATTGTTCTCGAATCCACTGAGGAAGGTCAGGATCAAGTTTCAATAAGGATTTCAAACCCTCCTACTGTTGGAACATCTTGAAAAGACCGATGTGATGAGCTAAAAGGCAGCAGAAGTTTGTGACAGACAAATGTTGTGGGCTAGGGTTCCTTGAGCAGAGGCTGAAAGAGATGGAGGCTGGCCCTGACAAAGTAAAGCAAATGCATGGTGCTTGAAGCAGATCAAACTAATCACAGGAGAAACACAGCTGCCAAGGCAGGGCTTCATTACAACAAATGGACACATTTTGGAAGCATGTCTGAATGGAAGACGCTGAAAACAACAGCTGTATTATTGTGTGGGTGTTATTTTTGATCATCAGGAAGTAAATGTTCATAGTGCTGAGTGTCACTTAATTCTAATTAAATTAGTATCTCAAGAGAAACTGCTGTGTTTTATGGCGCATCAGTTGCTCAGTCCTCCCCAAGAGGATTTCTTGGTCCAAAACCCAGACTGAACTCTCTGTTAGTGGTAAGATATTTCAAGTAACCAGACTGACTCATACGTGGGGCGAAGGACACAGAAGTAATTTTATTAAATATGAAATGAATGTTTTTTTCACAAACCCCAAATACCCATCAACATTGCTGTAACATGCTGGATGGAATTGCAATCCAATGGAATGTCGTGGATGGAGTGGGTGCTTCAGATGAAGTTTGCTAAAGAAGCCGTCTCTCAGCCTAGGTGCAGAAAGGACTCCTTGGTGTATTTAAACTCCTTCATAGAAAGGGGTTTAAATGAAGGTGAATCCTTCTTTGCCCTTAGATTTTGTTAAAAGTTTAGATTTTGCAACTTTGTCCTGCAAGTTTAATGATGGCAAATCAGATAAATTTCTAGAAGATGAGTTATTTACTAAGACAAATGAACAGACAGAAGATCTCAATTAGAATGACTTGCTACACAGTATAAAAGCTAAAAAAACTTGTTGATACAACGTATAGTGCACTATATTAAAGCAATTACATTAAAGCAATTATATATTAAAGCTAGCAAAAAACCCATAAAGTAGAGTTTGATGTATCTCACCACACTCCAGCCACGGAACATTTCTTCCTTCTTTCAGTCTGTGGCGTGTAACTGTGGAGAGATGTCACATATCCGCAAGAGAAAGTCCATATACTTCAAGTATGTGGAAGAATCTGACTGCATGGAAAGTGGCCAAGCAGACAAACTTTATCAGGGCAAAGCATCCTGCTACCTGGAATGGCCACATGTCCCAGTGTTTTGGGAAACCCAGGTGTAGCCTGGCTTCTGCCACCACCTTGGTGATGGATCTGGAGTGTGACAACAGGCGTGACCTTATCCCTTCAGGGAAAGGGCCCCTTGACTGGGACAGCCTCACCATGCTGAAGAACTATCCACCTCAGTTCCTCATCACTAAGGTCCCTTGAAGTAACAGAGGGAAAATCGCCTATTTGTACTTTGAATTGTCTGCTCTATTTCAGCTGTGCATGATAGCATGGGATTATTCTCACGAGAGCTTGCTTCTCTCTGGTAGTAAGGGAGCTGGAGGGTGGATAATTCAGTATCTTTTCAATGGATATTCCAGTCTGAGCAAATGAGTCCCACTCTCACTCTTTGTCCAGCGACATCCCAATGTCAGCATTCCTCAACGTCTGTAACACAAATCATGGAGTGGCTCAGGAATTGGGTTATATTTCCTTTCACCGTGTGGCAAAACATGAATTTCTCAGTGAGGAAACTTTCAAAAGGAACGTACTAGTTTTGAAAACTTTCCTTGGGAAATTTTCCTCATGTCCAAGATGACATTCCAGGTTCAAATACACATCATTAACATAAACACATAACGAACTGACCTATAGCCCAGGGACCAGCACACTTATTTAGGAGTTGGGTGGTTTGAATGAAATTCAGGCCTCAGCTCTGCTGGGCCTTCTACAACACACAGTGTGCCCTGGCCACCTGTGGCAGGGCATGTCTACCCCCCTGTCTCTACCACAGATAGCTGGTGCATGTGCAAGAGGTAAATCTGGTGGGTCACAGGCCCAGCATGAGGTATCTCTGGTGCCAAAGAGCTCAGGCCAGCAGCTAAGAATCAACATCTTAGTCTGGAAGGCAAATGTGGAAAGAGATGAAAGAAATACTTTGACCAAAAGACACAGGTTTTACATCTATAAAAGACCACACAAATTAACACACAGCAGAAGTCTCTTACACCCTCCTTGAGGACGTGCGAGGAGATTTCTCCTTGGAGCTGGACGCAGCTTCAAGTCACTTCTCTGGAGATTGAGGGAAAGGCTTTCTCTGGGTCTACCCCTTCGAAGACTGGTGGTAAGGCACTTTGAATCCTAAGTTATACTATTTCTTTGCTAGCTGTAATTCTAATGGTACCTTTAACTCCGTGTATATATTACTAGTAATCCCTTTTGTTTTTTCTGTATAGTAATAGTCTGTTTTGAGTCTTATGTCTGTTAATTTTGTGTCTATTAAATAAATAATCCATTTTATAATAGACTGGATCAGCCATTATTAAAGACCCTGCAAATTAGAGTGGATTTTGGAGTGCCGGCCACTCCAACACAGTGACTGCCTGTTGCCAGAGGCCTGGGCAACACCCAGGAGCTGATTCAAACTTACATCATCCGTTCGTAACACCACCAGACTGCTTGATAAACTCTGGCATGTGTGTGTGTGTGGGTGTGTATGTAAAAGCATTAGTGAACAAAGTCAGCTTTCCTTTGATCTCTGGCTGCACTTCAGTGGGAATGTTACTTTGATAAATATAGAACTGAAAACTGAGCACACATTTCAGGATTTGACCTTATATGCATGTGGTTAATTCATATACACTTTCTACAGTAGGATAAAAAATAATTAGGTACAGGTTGTTTTATAGGAATCAATAACTGACTTGAAAGAGTCAATACTCCAGAGCACAATTTATACCTATTAACCTGAGTCTGCCTGAAGCATCCTGCTCTTTCATCATTATTGTTTAAGTAAATGACAATGAGGATCAAAAGTAACAACCTTTCCAGGTCACTAAAATGTGGCACTTGTGAAGCAAGCCACTTAACCATCTGGTCTTAGAAGAAATGTTATTTAAATGCAATATGCAATAGTGTTTGTGCAGTGCCATTTAATTGCAAGCAAGTAATTGTACCATACAAGGTTGAAAATTCATGGTGTATTTTTGGAAAAAAAAATTTTTTTATTCTTTTGCCTGCAGAAGTATAATATGCAAATTTCCTACAAAATTCTATTCCTAAAAATTTCCTACTTTCTGAACATTGTCTTCTCCATCTTGTGATGCACCAGTAGTCTTGGTTGGTGTGTTTTACAAAGAATGCTTGAGACAAGAGATATCTATTTTTTTTCCCCATACAAATTGGTTAGTGGAGAATTTGAATCATACTCCTTGCTTGACTTCCTAGGAGAATAGAGCTTGTGGTAGTGCATTGTTTTCTGCCCTTTTCACCCCTTCCCACAAGCAGACCTGAAATTTGCTGTCAGATTTCAACAAAATTTCACTTTGGTTGAAAATCTATATTTGAATCTTTTACTACCATTCTGCTCTTGGGACTCAACATCTGACAAATTTTACTAGGTATTTTCTTTGCCCTTGCCCTGCATTCTAACACTGCTGAGACTTCAGGCTTCCCAGGTTTTCCGAAAAATATCTCTGAGAGAAGAAAAGCGCCAAAGAGAAAAAAAATGCTGCAAATGTAGGACTAAGTAAAGCCAAACATGGTGCCTGCCTCCCTCTATGCCAAAACCATGGATTGCTGGGATTTTTTGCAGCTCATCTTATTTGCACAAATAATTCACCTCTAGCCAAATATTTTACAATAGCTGTAGACTGTGTGTGGCTGGTTTTGCTCCCTGTTTACCCTGTCTTTGCCTGGCTAACTTGGTGGGACAGTGAGCCAGGTGTGTCTCTCTCTAGACTCTTTGGTTGTGGTTCCTCTTGTCCAGCCGAAAGTGAAGGTTGAATTGCCCTCTGGAACCATCTGTTTTCCTAGGGAAGCCTAGGGAATACAGAGAGCTGGCTTAGCCTAGACATGTTGCCCATCGTGACCATGATGCTGTAATGAAGCACAGGAAGGAATCCTCTGGGGGAAAAAAACCTCAAGGGACTGATGTCATTTGAAGACATTTAGGAGTGGAGAATTTAATTTTGTGTTTGCAGAGTCATGTCTTGGTCTCATCTCTGCCACAGTCTACTATGGAGCTTAAGGAACAGATCTAGAAGATTAAAAAAAAATTGAAAATACTAAAATGCAAAGGAAAAAATTTATTAATTGCTCTTCTAATCACTTGTTGCACCTGATAAATCTCTGTCTCCTTTTAAAAGTGTTAAATTGGCTGAAGAAGAAAACCTCGTATCTTGCACAGTCTCTGTCAGTCAAACCTACCTCATGTAGATTAGACAGGGGAACTAGTTCCCATGAAATGTGTCGGCTTTCTATACAATGGGCAGTGTTTTGACTCTCCCAAAAGCACTACCCTTTTGCCTTAGATTTTAGTTGAGCAACAAGTTGCCATCGAAATTCATAATTCGGGGTATTTTAAATATCCAAGACTAGTTTGCTCTCCAGCCTAGAAGACTGAGATTCACAGATGTGAATCTCTTCTGTGTAGTTGCCATGGCTCAAAAGAAAGTATTTCCCACTGCCTGTCAGGATTTCACTGGGCTCAGAACATCTCTAGCCTGTGCTTTTGTTTTTTTCTGGTTTTTTTTTTAATAATATTTTTGTCTGTAATGTTACATTACTATAAATATACATGATATACATGAAGAATGTGTATATCCCAACTCACCTGGGACAGTAAGCTATAGAAAAGGCTTAATTAGAAGCATAGGTAATTAATGGAGTTGAGTGCTCATGTCAATCATTGAGGTCAGCCAAAGTTTTAATGCAGATTTGCAAGAATAATGAACACAGGTAAAAATACATCTATTGAATAGTTTGCAGTCATGCCAACAGGCTGACATTTTGTTTCAGAAAACATTCATTAAATTATTTGGCATAGCAACCAAATGAGTAAAAATGAAATTATTTGTGGATACACACCAAAAATTTCTCTATTCATGATGAATGCATGGTTTACTGTGAGTCACTCACATTGAATCCGAACAAGAATTTTTATGATCCAGTGGTAGAAAACAACGGATGTGGCAGAAACAGGGGTTAAACGAGGAGAAACTAAAATTAGGGGTGCACATGCTGGACAATCCCTAATATTTGAAGGTCTCATCTCCACTGAAAACTTTCCCACCTGAGCTATGTCCATTTCAAATCGACTGGTTCACAACCCAACCTGTCACATTGTATTAACATCAGCCTGAACATTCCTCTTTGAAACCTAGTTGTTTCTATGATTTGGATCATTACAAATTTTATCACTGTCCTGAAATCCAGATTTCCTGTGAGATTTTTGCATGGTTTCTCACAACTCTGTCTTGAAAACCTGCCACCCTGTAGCAGGTGACAAGCTGTGAGCTATAGTCCTCTCCAAGTCAGTTTTACCTCCATTTTGGACGCATATACTGTGAGTGAGTGCTGCAAAAGGGTACATTAGGCAGCCCCCCAAGGGTTTTCCTTCTGCTGGAGTTCCTGTGCTGAGAACCTGGCAGAGACAGGTGAGCAGCCTGACAAAGAGAAAAGCTTGCCATGTCAACTGGAAATATTTCATTTGACGTTTCATAGCAGTAGATATTTGATCAACCTGGTTTGCACAAATTGCAAATATTTCTAAATTCCTCATCAAAAGGAAATTCTCTGCCTGAGTGCTCCCCAGAGGAGGAGATGCCGGCTCACCACTCCCACCACTGGCAGGTGCAGCCTTGCTGGCACTGGTGGTGTGCCACTCTCCTCTGACCTCCCACCTTCCCAGCCAACACAATGTGCTTGGTCTGCAAGAAGCATTTCCACAAACACTGTGATCCTTCGTTCTCTCTTGCTTTGCAGCGAGGCAATGACCCACATTACTTAGGCTGCCAGGTCCTACAGGGAGACAAAGCACTTGCTTTATGAGCCAGGAGATAGCAAGGCAAGGAAACAGCAGGGGATGTAATGGCTGCCTTTCTCCAGGGCTTAATTCACCTATTTTGCTGGGAAAACTCCTTTCCTTCATGAGGATAACCAATGAACATTAATTACCCTGCTTACTTTTCTCTTTTTTAATTAAGACAATGAAACCATTGGGAAGGAGGGAAATTTGTTTTGGTCCTTTTGTCTGAAGGAAACCGTGGGAATGTAAATGCTGGAGATTTTGGTTCCACTTCTATATCCTCTGGCGCTAAACTCCTGGCTGAATATAAGAGTGTAAACCAGAGCTGCTCTTGTCTTGGGAACATGTAAAAAATCCACTGGAGTACCTGAACTGTATTCACGCCTTTCTGAAGGATGGTGCAAGAGGAGTCTGAGTCCACTTTGCTGAACAACTTCAACAAAGCATCTGGGAGTTTTGAGTGCACAGTCGCTGCTCATCTCAACTTCCCCGTCATGGAAGAAAACACTACTTTTGTGCCCAATCTTACTGTTATTGTCCCCATTTTAGGTAGGGGAAGTTGTGACATATGACTGAATAAAAGATCAGTTTGCAACTGTAAGTTACCTCAGGTAAGCACCAGTGCTATTTCATGGGTAAGAAGGACAGCAAGGGTTTTCTTTTGTTCATTGCAAGTATTTCAACAGCGAAGCTGAATGCAATTGTCAGCGTAAACGATTCCTCATTAAATATAAGCCCTGGCAGTCACATCAGAAGCCAATCATTCTTCAAATGTGAAAATAAAGGTAACTTCTCTCTATGATTCTAAAAGAATTATTTGTTCAATAGAGGAAAGATTTTATCCAGGCTTGTGGTTAAGGTCTGCATCTGGGAACACATCAAAAATAGAAAGGTTTTTCTCACTAAACAGCAAGCACCACCTGTAAAACCTTCACTTCTAATTCTGGACACAGAAGGGGTAAGAAAATCCACGTCTTCACAGAAGACATGGTCTGTTATATTAGCATAGTATCATATTCTCTACCAAAAGAGAGAAAAAAAAGGACAATTACAATCAGTCAATCTGCATACCATGCAGATTAGAAATTATGTGACCGTGTGGCTGGCAATTGGAGCAAGATTTATAGGGGAGCTGCAAGCAGAGTTTGTTTCCTTTTACTTCAAACAATTTTGTGCTTACTGGGGAAAGCCTGAGGAGGCTGCGTTATTGCAGAATGCAGCCCTTGGATCAGAGATCTCCTGAACACAAGAATTGTCCTGGCAGGTCAGATGAAATTCTATACAGCCCAATCAGATCAAACCCTATTTAACCCAATACTCTGCCTGGAATGTTTGAAAAAGTGAATCCTATTTAAGGAGTATATGCAAACTTCTGCACTTTCAGTAGTCCATTACCTTGATACTGCCCCAGCATCCAAAACTCTTTCATTAAGGCTAATAAAGGTAAGATTAAGTGGGACGTGCTGTGTTTTCTGAATTCCATTTGCCTTCCACCTTAAAGACCTTTAAAACCTGAGTCATATCCTCTTGTCAGTCTCCCCCTCAAAGAGTCCCAGCCTTTTAAATCTCTCAGAATAAAGCAGCTGCTTCACAGCCTTGATTTTTGCAGTTGCCTTTGTTGGCACTATCTCTAACTGCAGTCCATGAGATATGAAGGCCATAATAACCCACAGAACTCAGTACAGGACTTGGTTATATATAGAAGGAAAATGATGCCCCTGATTTTATTCCTAGGTCCCCTGCTGCCGATGTTAAATATTTTATTGGCCTTTTCGGCTGCTGTTCTTTATTCAATTATTTTTTGGCCTGTCAATGGGTACTCCAAGATATCCTCTGTGTTAGATAGTAGCTGAACATGAAGGAGGTGTGCTTCAGATTACTTTTGCATCACTTCATATTTCTCTGCCTTGAACGTATCTTCCACCTTTCTGCCCACATCAGTTATTTCTGGAGTTACTTGCCTTTGGTATTGCACTGGGCCGCTGGAAAAACCTCAGTACCATCTGCAAACTTGGGAATTTTATTATGAAACAGCTTCTTTAGGTCATTGAAAAAAATGCATAATTAACCTGGTTTCAGCACTAGTCCCAGCAATGGGATTAATGATTACTGATTCATGTTTCTCCTGAAAAGTCTTACCTGTTGTTTCCAATTTTTAAATAGTTTTTAATCTGGAGACTGATACACTTAATACTTTTTTTTCCTGGAAGTACCAAAGCAATTAAGACATGACAAACAAGAACAAATAATATCAACAGGTGCCTTAGGTACCTATTAAGGATAAGATTTAGTAGCTAGAGTCTAATTCTGTCAGGCACCTAGGAAATGGGAAGAGAACGACCTAAGTAAGATTTTCTGCACATGATTCTGCCTTGTGCTCTTTGTTCTGAAACAATGGCTATTTGGTCTTGTCTTCCATATCATCTTGGACTCGTTCACCAGTCTTTGCTTTCCTCTGCTCATTATGACCTGTTGCAAAATTAATATTAAAACTGTCTGTTTAGCAATATTGAGAAATTTAATGTGTGGGTTCTCAGATGATGTCTGAGAGCCAGTTATGGGCTATTGTTGCAGTAATTTTATTTTTATTTTATGTCTTAAAGATAGTTTTGCTTTTAGCATTGATTTATCTGCGGAAGACACAACCAAAGTGCTAGCCAAAAAGCCTAAGTGATTAACAAAAATCACCAACCAAATACAAGGGTGATGGACAAGGGTATTTGTGGTGCCAAACCTCAAGAGCTGTAAATGTAGGCCTGTTACCTATTACCATGTGTAGCACTAGTTTAGTACCAAAGTGGGGAGCCTGACGTGCTGATAATTTGAAAAAACCTTGAAGTGGTTGAGCGCATTGGTAGAGTCACATGGATCATGGACTCCATCTCAAGGTTTGAATTCTAACAGCTTACTCCATGTTTTATTGGACTGTTGTTAGATCTCCTGAGGAATAAGGGTCAAGAAGTTTTTCTCTTTTGGGTCACAACAAACCAAAGGCTTTTAATATTTTCTTTGTGACAATACAGGCTTTCTTAAACCTGCTGCCACTTGCCAGAAGGACATAAAATAATACAAAGCCGAGGAACTTCTCCCCTTTTTCCTGCACCTGATAGTACCTGCCTCCAATGGACACATGCAGGTTTGCAGATTGCTTTGAGAACAAGAAACTTGTTTTGATTCTCAAGCACCTTGCATGGTTTCTCAGAAATACAGTTCTATTTGCATCTATCATTTCAAATGAAAAGTATGTGCTTTTATGCTAGTCACTTTTTCCTGAGGAGTCTGCTAGCACTAGACTTTGAAAATTCAATAGGATACTTCAAGGATTCTCTTTAATAAGCCTAATACTACAGCTGATTTTGAGATTCACTCCTCTGTTGTCTTCCGGCTTGACTACAAGTCTTCTATGCAAGCTGAATCAGCACAGCTTCTTTCTTTACTGTGATCTCTCTGTGCCACTGTCCTGGCTATCCAGTGCTCTCCCAGTCAAGATGGGTGAAAGTGGAGCTGCATAGAGCTACCATCCAGGTGATGTGGGGACAAGTTTCCCTTCTCCTGCTCTGTGAGATTTGTTTTCTTTTTCTTCCATGTAAGTTTCTCTTTAGGTGTGTTTCTATTGTGTTTTAAGAAAAAGTGACTTTGTTCAGCCTTCCTTTCATGCAAATTACCTTTTAGAGGTGCTTTCTGTGCTTAGTAAATCATGCCTTCAATGGTCACTGTATGTACACTTTTCATAGCACAGCGTTTAGCTGTATTTTGATATTTCAGACACGGGATGGAGTACAGATTTGGCTTTATTGTTTCTCCTGGTCTCTAAATTCCACTGTGTCCTCTTCGGATGGCTTTTGAAACTCCTGCCCTCCCAGTCTATATATTCATAAAGTTCACGATGCTGGCATTTCAGAGTTTTTAGCAGAAAAGATCATTTGGTTTACTATTCAGATACCTTCTTGATGAAGACAAAAGAAGGCAAGAAAAAGAGTATGCATTCATATTAGATTTCAATTAGGAGCACTTAAACCCCCTAAAATTGGTGCAGAAAGGGGGTAAGTGGACAGGTCAAATAAGAAAAAGGTTGTTGGATAGAGGATATCAGTTTCTTGTTCAGTGAAATTCAATCAAATCCAACATTACCCTGATAATCAGCCAGAAGACAAAACACTGAAAGTCTTACAGCTCAGGTAGCCTAAATTTACCCTTCTGATTCAAAAAGTGGAAACAATTCTGTTTTACACTACCTGAACTCAAGACTTTACCATCCAGAGGGATGAACGCTATTCATTTACATATGAAGAAATTAATTTTTATTTTCTAAAGGTTGTAGCTATGATTACCATGGTCTTTTAAATAATGAGTAACATTCAGAACATACTAAAATAGAAAAATACCTAGTCTTGTTCACCAAGTGTGAAATTAGAATGAGAGTTTTTGTACGTCATTGCTGTCCCTATTTACTGGAGACGTCAGATTGAATGCTGGTAGAGTCATTTCTGTCTTGATGGGTAAGTAAAAAAGAAAGAAAATACAGAATCTACTTCGTACAAATGTGTATTGTTTCATGCATCTTTATACATAGTAATTATTAGCAATTCATGTGGTCAAGAAGAGTGGCTTTAGGAAAGTTACTTTAGAGCCTGGCATCTAAAACATTCATTCTTTTCAACTGACTACAATGTTTGCACCTTTCACATCATCGCTGTTAAAAGGAAAACATAGAACCCGTTCTCCAGAGGTTACAAAAGCTTGACTTGGGAGCTCATTAGATGAGGGAGAACTGCAAGGCAATGGATACTATGAAATAGATGATATGTAAGAACCTCATCCAGATACTGCGTGCCAGAGAACAGATGAGTAAAACAGTGACCACAGTACAGTAGAGATTTATCTGGTAAAAGTTTTGAGAAACCAAAAATTTTTTAAAAAAAAAAGAGTTGTATCAAAAAGAGGAGCATGAAGGCAGACAAGCAAATAGTTTTTGAGTCATTGGGAAAGCAAATTTTAAGGTGAAAGCTCTATAGAAAAATTGCCAGCATGGAAATTGAAAAACAAATCTTAATTAAGTGATCAAGATGGACATAATTTGTGGGGTAAGGATGGGATTAGAAATCAACTATGCAAGAATACTACACAGAGGAAACCTGGGTTGTAAAGTACCTGGTCAGCAAAGACCAATGAAGTTACATTGACGTAATGCAGAGCAGGGTGCAAGGCATAAATTCTGTGATGAAAATAGCAAGCCAGAACAATTGTCTGAGCAATACACTTTGTTTTGAGGTCAAAAATGAGTACATCTTAACAACTTTCTTCCAGGCAGATGAGTAAATGGATATAAACATGCAAATAGAGTAGAGCACATGAGAAGGAAAGCTAGAAATGAAAGGTTCTACTCTGGAAGAGAGCAGCAGGAGGGAGCTAAACATCTGTCTTAGTGGCTGTTAATCTTGCTTGATTTTCATGCCCTTAGAATTTTTAATGTTATTTTTATCTCTTTTATGGGAAGAACTGTACTGTAATATTGCAATAGCATTTTAGAAGCCAGACATATGTTGCAGAGACTCTTCCCCTGTTCTCAGGCTTAACTGGAACCTGATTTGCCAGGCAAGAGGAGATTTGTCCTTTTAAATGAACCTTTTGTAAATGTTGCCTGCATATGAATATCTATCTTACATCCAGTGTCCAAGTTAGCCTGAAAAAAGGCAGTAGCTGGGGTGTCAGGATTATTACCCCAGCTGCCTGGAGTCTAAGGGGCAGTGAAGTAAGGCTGGACTAAGCCGGTGTATGTAGGATGAGGACATAATGCCTAGAATGGCAATTTTCAATGAGGTTTGTGTCCTTTTACTCACAGTTGTAAGAGTTGTAAGGACATAAAAGTCTCCAAACTGTAACCTTGAATGCACCATTTAATAAGATGAAAAACAATCGATGAGTTTGGTGACAAAAGCAGCACAGTCTGAATTTGTTTTAATGGAACACCAGTCACCTGTGCTCAGCAGCTGGGCCAAGACAATGATACACTTTTCTGTTTGTCACAGTGGGGATTGCAACTAATAGTGGCCTCTTAAAGATACAGTCTCTGCTCATGTCTTATTTCTCATTCACATACAGCACTTCTGAGTTTTGACCGCTGTTTTAATTGCTCTGAAGACTGGTTAAAAACACCACTGGAGGTCTTTTTCACTACTGAGAATCAAAATAAGCTTTTTAGGGTCCTAGGGGCACAAGTAAATACAAGAACAGTGACTCCCTTTCCTGTCTGGTCACTCAATGCTTTGCCATGTCTTGTTCCATCCCCATCATGGTACCCACTCCACGAATTTCAGACACCAAATCCCCACACCTGGCTTGCAATCTCATCTTCCTTTTTATACTGCTATCCCTCTGCTTTTACTCCTCTTCTCTTCAGATTGCTCTTCCTTTGTAGATTCCCTTTCCTACTTCTTCCTGGTCCTTCTGCTCATTCTCAATTGTTTCAATTCGAGTGGAATCCCTCTATCCCTCCTCATCTTTTCTTCACTGTAAAAGCTGGAATTCTCCTCGGAGTGATCTTCATGGGCAGATTGATCCTTTTGCAAATAGGGAATGCATTTTACCACTCTTCACCAAACCCTCTGCCTCTGCTGTCTGCAGTATCCTTTCATCTGAGGCTGAACTTAGACTGCATGCCAACAAATTGACATCTGCAGCTGGAACCGAGCAATAGAAAACCAGAAACTGCCACCTGGTCAGTTTTTAGGCTTGCATTATAAAAGAAAGACCAGTCTGTTTCCTGATGAAAAGGAAATGTATAACAGCAACACAATGCTCTTGAAAAATTACATTGAGAAACACCAAAGCTCACCTAGTTCTGTATGATTAAATTTGCTGTTCCAAACGCTGAATGAAAGCAATAGAAAAGAACAAGAGATCAGCCTTTGGTACAGATGAAGATGAAAAACCTTGAGCATGCATTGCTAAGAAAAAAATAAGCAAAAGGATAAATTGTGGATCACATGGCCCAGTTTTAGCCTGAGCTGCTAGCTTTCATTGGAGGTATTTCAGATTGTTTCTGTGGAGAGGATAAAACTGATAGACTTGTCTGCTGAGGTATTTATTTGTTGTGGTCCTGTTTGCTTAGTGGCCAGAGCCTGTTTTCCCAGAAAAGCCACAAGCAGGCAACGGGAGACAGTACCCTTGTGCTGCAGCTCAAGCACCCTTCTTGCCAGTGCCTCGGAGAGAAAGCTTTCTTGCTCTTATTTTCCCTCAACCAGATTCCATCCGTTTGGACACCATCCCATGAAGATACTCTACTTCCCCAGCACTAGGGACGACAAAGCTTCTGATGTGAGCCGTGTTGCTCGCTCCATGGATCTGCATGCAGGTAGCCTCATTCCATTGCCACACACCCCTCCACTGAGTTCTTCTCTCTTATCTTCCATGAATGAAAGACTGAGGCCTTCCCCACAACCTCAGTGCCGTGGTACCAGAGCCAAGCCCTCAGCACAGGGCATTTAGTTTGGGACTTTGGGGCACATCATGTGTCGCACAGCCCTGAGCAGGGAGCTGGATGCCCTGGGACAGAGAGCCCTCCTGCATGGCTGGCCCAGGCATCCCATGCTCTCGTTGAGTCTGATGTCTTGAGGAAGCCTTCGCCCTGCTCCTCAGGCACATCAGGTTTGCTGTGGGCCAAATCCCCACCTGCACTGTGAGGGAGCAATACAGCCCATGCAGGTACATTTGCGGCTCACCAGGTGGGGGCCCTGCAGGTGGGGTGCTGGTCGTAAGTTATAGCTGTGGAGAGCTTGAGATGGCATCTTGTGCAGCTCATGAACTTTGTCACTCCACTGTTTGCAAACTGTCAAGTTAAACAGGCCTGTGCATTTAAAGCTGTTATCTGCCTCAGCAGTATCCTTCCTGAACCATCTGGAAAAAACCCCACATTAAAAATCAATCTAAAATTCTCAATACAATCCTCAGTAGAATGTTTAAGAACACTTCTTACTGAAGCTTATTTCAACACTATATTCTCTTTGGATTTTCAGCGTATCTGACACTGAAAGTGTTTGCAACAGGCCTCACAGTGTGTGGTTGTTGGTTTGGTTTTCTATGGTTTTCTTTTTTACAGGAGCTCTAAAACTCCTATAAAATCCCCAGCAATAAAGGACCCCAAGCTGAAAATCAGAACTGAAAAAAAAGCAAGTCAGTGCAGAAAAGGGTGTTTTCAATAAATGCAAGTATAGTCATAGTGTTAGAGGTTTAAAGGAAATAAACATTTTTTTTCTAAAAAAAAAAAGAAATTACTGTGGCTGACTGTGTTCATTTCCACTCTGGAAATAGCATTCTTTTGAGGTTCTGAGTCAGGAACAGGTGAGATATTCTGTACCAGGATGGAACAAGGTTCTTGGAGCCTTTACGTCAGCAAAGATACTCTGCCTACCTTGCGTCAGAGAGCACTTACAGACAGACAGACAGACACGCGTGAGGCAGGCCTTGTTTGAAGAACACAATAAGGAAAAACCTAGCAAGGTGATGGGAGTGCAGCACCCTGTCACACGTAGTGAGGCTCTTAGGACAGACCACGTGACATCCAGCATTAAGCTGTGCACTAATTAACCTCTTACTGCTGTCCTGGTTTCTGCCACCCAAACTCCTGCTTGTGTGTAGAGTAAAGGAGGCAAAAAACTGGGAAGGGACAGGAACGTGTGTCTATAAGGCTTTTGGTGAACTGTCTCCAGTTCCCTGCTTTCTCTAGAGGATTTCTAACTTTCTCATTCCTAAACTAACTTGTGGGAGAGCAGGCTGATAGTCATGCACAAACTTTAACAACAGGTCTGTGCACCAATGCTATCTCCACCTTATACAGGTTTGTTCAATGCTTTCCCTTGCCTGGGCCAGTATGAGAAGTCTTCTGAGGCAGGGTGGGCTGGAGGAGGGACTGTGGATATGCGCTCCACTAAGCTCATCTTCTATTTTTCCAAGAGCAACCTGGCTGAAGGCATCAGGACTGAGGCTCTCCCGAAACCATCTGCAAGTATCACAGACATGCCTTGCTCCTCACATCCTGCAGAAAGTCATGTTTATGTGGTCTTTAGGAGCTAAGCCAAGAAGCAGCTTATTGCAGGGATAGATTCCCATGGACTGAGCAAGAGCCCAACTTCCACTCAAACTCAGCACACACGTAATCTCAACCCTCACTGTCACGCTAGCCCCCCTCCCCACAGCAGCACCCACCAAGAGCCCACCTACAGCGATGTGCATCAAACAACATCACGTGCTCTCTCGCTGTCTAGGTGAGGGCGAGGCTGCCAGCACTGCTCCGCAGATCGCGGCTTTGCATCACGCAGTCAGTACCAAGCACCTGCTATGGCAAGATATGGCAATGACAGAGAGACTCAGGAAGCAGTCTGGGGACTTTTCTTGGCTTGAGTAGTAGCATCGGGTGAGACACAGCACAGAAACCAATTCTAGAAAGAGCAAGAGGTATTCAGGAAACTGTCCAAAGGTTCTCCATCACAGGAAAGGGGAAGATCCAGGCTCTTAGCTTCAGGGGTGGAAACAGTGAGAGCTAAAGTGTCTCTAAACCAAATATTTGAAAACAAGACACTGTAGGGATTAGCTACAGAGTACCTTGGGAGCTTCATGGGGTCACTGAGATAGGGACTGGATCTGACAAGGCAATTCCTGTGAGGCACCACTGTTTTTGCCACAGCTGGTCTGCTAGGACCAGATGTTCCTTGCCACAGGGAGAACGAGTAATACAGGGACGACAGAACAACAGGATTTTGTGGGTTTTTTCATGTTGGCTCTACTGAGGAAGAAGAAGGGAGGTGCGTTGTTGGAAGAATATTAATGAGTAGTCTGATTTTTGTTCTAATGCATGGAGTCACAAGGTGCTTCTTTCAAAAAGCAGCAAAGGAGCTGATGCTGACTGTATGCACTGGGCATCTCTGCCAGCTGTACCCTGGCAACTAGAGCCCTCTCCAGGGTCCAGCCAAAAAGCTGGTGCTGGGCATATAATCTTTGTCCAGGGACAAAGATATGATATGATTATCACAGAATCATAGGATTAAGGTTGGAAGAGACCACTAAGTTCACCAAGTCAAACTGATAACCCAGCTCTGCCGTGTTCACCACTAACCCATGTCCCCAGGTTGCCACATCTGCATGTTTTTTGAACCCTTTCAGGGTTGTTGATCCCACCACTTCCCTGGGCAGCTAGTTCTAATGCCTGACCATGTTTTCAGTGAAAAAATTTTTCCCAATGTCCAATCTAAACTTCCCCTGATGTGACGTGAGGCCTATCACTTGTTTCCTTCTTCACTCCTCATAAGATGTGCTTCAGACCCTTCACCAGCTCTTTCCTTTCTTTGGTGCTCCAGCACCTCCATGTTTTTCTCATAGAGAGCGGCCGAGCCGTGTTCGTATGATATGATATAATATGATATAATATTGTATGTTGTGATACAGAGAAGAAAGCTGAATCCCTCTCTTATGTCCAGAGCCAAGCTACACCAGCACACATTGATGACTGTCTTCCCAGCGCTTCAGGGAGGCCATAGATTCCTCACTTTTGGAAAATGCCGAGACTTGAGGGAGTCATGCTTTGAGCCTCATTACTCCCAGATCTGGGCCCTTCCCTCAGGGTTACCAGTTGTCCATTTCCCTGACAACCCTGCCCCTGCAAAAGGCCTCCGACAGATCAGGGAGGTGAGGCAGTCCGAGCACTCACTGCTCCCACTGCAGCACCGAGGAACAGAGGCTGCACCTCCTAGGCTGCCAGTGCCGGGGCTCCCATGCTCAAGGGGAATTCTCTCCCTTGTGGGGTCCCCTTAGCCATCCTCTGGCTCTGATGTTGGGAGCCAGCCAAGGTGGGAACACAAAGTAAATAAAAGTAAAAAAGTGTCCCTTGAGGGTGGGCTTGCCTAGCCTGGAATGCTCTTCCCAGCTTTTCCCTTGTTCCCTGGGATGTTCTTTGAGAGGCGGACAGGCATCATGCCATCCCAAACAAGGTCTGAAATGTCAGAACTATCAATCACAGGTGCCAACATTGTCGTGTGAGGATGAAAGTTTTTAAGAAACTTGGATTTGACAGTCCTTCAGTATCTGACAGGTAAGATTGTCATGATATTTATTTCTTCCTCTTGAAAGAGCTTGAGCGCCAACTGTGACTGACAGATGACATATTCTCTGCTCCCCAGCACTTCAGGACGGGCTTCCTGTGCTGCTGGGAGCTTTTGGACCTTTGATGCAAACCCAGTCTCATTGCTCAAGTGGGCTGTACTGCACTGGCTGGCCATATGAAAGAATGAAAAAAATTAATTCTGAACATTTACTCCATCATTGACTGTTGAAATTATGTCTTATTTCTTCAACAGTCTGCATACAAGTGAAATAAGCACCTGAAAACAACAAAGTTAGGTGCTGTTCTAGCAACTGAACGCATAATCGAGCACCGAGATCAGTATTACTTGGGGATACATTTACGCTGTAATTCTCTATTGATGGATTTTTTTCCTATCTCTATTGGAAATGAATGCCACAGCTTATTCTTCAGCCTGATCCTCAAAGGAAATTAAGCTTCCTTCGCCTCTGTGTGTTTGTACATGGCTGTGTGTCTATTTCACTGTGTTAGCTTTTGAACTACAGGCAACTTTCAGCCCACTTTAGGGAACAGTTTCATGAGAATAAGCACCCAGGCAAAAGCCATGTAAAGGACAGAGACTGAAGCAGTGTTTTTACAGAGCAGAGGTATTGTCAGCCCAGCAAAATCCAGCTATATGGAACAGATGGCAACGGTGACTGAGCTTCCTTAGCTCCGTTGTTCACGTGATTATGTTTTCTGTACTAAAGCTTACAGAAGAAGGATGAGCTCTTTCTTGTTATTTCCACAGTAGATCCCACTAAAGTGTATTTCCAGGGAGTCAACAAGTCAATTAGATGGCTTCTGCTGGAATAATATTGAATGCTACTGTGAGCTACTTTCTGACACTCTAGTTCAGTCCTTGGGCAACACTTGGTCTTTCTGATACTGCCAGGGGACATTTCAACCAAAATGTTTCCTTTGAGAGCTGCTATATAAAAATGGCATATCTCCACTATGCATGGGATAGACATGAGCTCACTTCAGGTAAAATCCATCCTGTCGTGAGCAGGTATCTGGAGACAGATGATGTGGTAAGTTCAGACTACGTCCAGGCTGCCAGGCAGGGGCAGAGGTAGACAAGCCTGCTGCTTGCTGCTTCTCAAATGTAAGTCTCAGCCTTGCTGATTTCTGTCAACTTGGGCCAGAAAAAGTGGCTCCTATTTTGCAGCATTTTCTTCCTGAACTTCCTCCTGTGGAATGGGGCTGCTCTGAGCAGAATGGGAATGTGGGGCAGATTCCTTGCTTTGCTGCAGCAGGTCCAGCTGCAGAATAAACCAGCTGCCCTACCAAGAGTGCCAGGTGGGATTCATACATGCTCAGTCACTCTGCCCGTTTCAGAAAAAAGAATTCATGGGGAATTCCCTGGTAAACAACCTCACATCATCTTTGCTGCAGAAACATACCTGGCTCAAAACACCTTGCTGTCTGTTTCAAATCATCTTCTACATCCCTGCTACTATTTTTACCTTTGTCTTACACTTGCAGAGGTTGTCATGGGCTTTAAATACGACTAAGCTAAAGACTGCTCCACGTGGCATAGGTTTAAATACTTCTGTAAAAAGTTTCCTCCACTGATAACATAAGGATGCTCTTTCCTACTCGGGAAATAATTATCAGCATGCAGTAGCAGTCCCTGCTCATTCCTTTTGGGTACCCTTGTCTGGCAGCATGGTGCCACCCACACTCATTTTTAGACAATTGTGGGGTCTCCTGCTGGAGGACAAGCCTCAGCTCTTCCCAGCTGCAGGACAAGCCTCTGCTATTCCCAGCTGAATGCCAGCCAGGTCACACTGCTACCCACCAGTGGAAGGGCTCCTGCATGCCTGAGTGGTGTCACATTGCCTTTAGGTGCTGGGAGAACAAGGGAAAACTCAGGGTAAAGCCGTGCCAGGATAGCTTGGCATTGACTGGCTTTTGCTGACTCCTTTCTCTCACACGTTTTTATTTTCTATACCTCTCATTCCAGTGCCAGTCATCCTTCTCTTTGTCTCTATTGTCCTTTTGCCCGCCAGTCTTGGCTGCATCCCATGGACCTCCTGTGTCATCCCTGTCCCTCTGGCTTCTCTGTCACTGGGAGGGGGCAGAAGGTCAGACTGCTTCCTCCAAAATCATCTCCTCTTACCACCTGACATCAGTGTTTTCAGCCTGACTCAGCTCCTGTCCCACAGGCAAAAGCTCCATCACTGCCCGTGTTCCCTGCTCCTGGGTCCCTTCTTCACACCTGCATCTCCTGCTGGCAGAGAATCATAGTCCATGCCCTGGAGTGTGAAAACACAGGACACTGCCACCCACACCACGGTGGGCATCTGAAGGGCTGTTGAGGCTAACATTTTAAACAGTGAATGTTTTGGAAAGCTTCTCTGCTGTCACGGGGGCAGATGTTCCTCCACATGTTGCATCTGTGCTCTGGGCTGCAAGGCAGGGTGCCTTCAGCTCACCAGGCATCTGCCTGCCTGCCTGGGCACTGGCAGAGAAGACAAGAGGCTTTAGAAGAGGGTTTTCCTTAGCATAGAGGAAACTCCTGTCCAGACTGTGAAAGGGACTTTCACAGACTTTCTCTTCCTTTCAGACTTTCTCGTTTTCTCCATACTCATTCACTTACGCTTTTCCACCATACCATGGAAAGCTACTTGCGACATTTCAAAGAATTAGCTTGATCATTGCTATAGATTTCTGAGAAGCTGATTATTACATAATATATCTCAAAAGGTCTTTACTGTCCTTTTGCTATTTGTTTGTCCTTTTGCAACAGCGATCTTTCATTTCATCTCTACCTGTAACGTATTTTATGGCCTTATACAAATATGATTTACAAAGAAATGCTGTGATATCACTTGTTCCTATATACATTATCTCCACTTACTAGCCTTTGTTACGTCAAATGCTTCCTATTTCAAAGAGATTTGTTAGCTTTCTCCTCGCAGATACAAATCCAGTTTGAATTTTACTTCTATTTAAGGCTTATTTCCTTCTCATTTTTGTGCAGTCCTGACATTCTCCCCAGTGGAAAAATGCTTTTGGCTGCTTCAGAGCTGTGCTGGCTGGCATATTGGCCTTCTATGGCACACAGGCCCTTTTTCAGTATCTGCTTGAAGTTATATGTTTATGCTTCTCTATTGGGTTTGCATGGCCAAGCCTCAGAAGGAGGGGGTGCTACAGGAATATCTTCTGTAAGAAGCTGGCAGAAGCTTCCCTGTGTCGGATAAAAACAATCCCTGGCTGCTCCAAGACATATGTGTTGCTTGCCAAGCCAATTAGAAATGATGGCAACACCTCTGTGATAACAGATTTAAGAAGGGGAAAACAAATTTATTGCACAGTTTTAGTTGTGTCCAGAGAAGAGTGGAGTGAGAATATGTGAGAGGAGCAACTCTGCAGACACCAAGGTCAGTGCAGAAGGAAGGGCAGGAGGTTCTCCATATGTTGGAGCTGAGATTCACCTGCAGCCCGTGGTGCAGCCCATGGTGAAGCAGGTGTGCCCCTGCAGCCCATTGAGATCCACAGGGATGCAGAAACTCACCGGCAGCCCATGGAGGTGATAGAGATGGAGATGATCCACCACAATGGAGTGAGTGGATGCCTGAGAGGAGGCTGTGAACCTGTGGGAGGCCCGTGCTGGAACTGGCTCCTGGCAGAGACCTGCAGACCTGTGGACAGAGAGGCCAACTCTGGAACAGGTTTCCTTGTAGGATTTGTCATCCCATGGAGGACCCACACTGGAGCAGCCTGTCCTTGAAGGACTGCACCCCATGGAAGAGTGACCCACGTTGCAGTAGTTTGCAGAGAACTGGTGCTCATAAGATGGACTCACTTTGTAGAAGTTCATGGAGAACTGTCTCCCATGCTAGCGACCCCATGCTGGGGCAGGGGAACAACTCCTCTCCCTGAGCTGTGGGAGAAACAACCTGTGATGGACTGACCACAGCCCCCATTCCCTGTCTCTGTGTTCCTCTAGGAGGGGAAGAGGTAAAGCAGGGAAGGAGGAAGGGGTGAGGCGAAGGTATTTTTAAGGTCTTATTTTGCTTCTCATTATCCTGCTCTGATTTTATTAGTAATAAATTCAATTAATATCTCTAATTAGGTCTGTTTTGCCCATGATGGTATTTGGTAAGTGATCACTCCATGACCTTATCTGAACTCATGAACCTCAGTTATATTTTCTCTCCCCTGTCCATCTGCAGAGGGGAGTGAGCGAGAGGCTGTGGTGGATGCCTGGCACCCAGCCAGTGTCAACCCTCGACAGCTCCCTACGGAAACATAAAACAGTGTATCTCATTAGTCACTTAGGAGCAAATCTAAGTGTTTACTGCGTGTTGACTAAACATTGCATTCTGGCTTTTTGTATCTTGGGCAAAAATACTCCTTCCTGCACTGACAGGAAACAAGTGAGCTTGTGGTATCTACTTTGCATTGCCTTGTCCTACACGTAAAACAGAGTGGAACCTCACAGATGTGCAGACATCTCCATGTGTTCTGCCAGCTACCAGGTTCAGGGATTGGAGGCCTGTGCTGCTGCAGCGGGCAATCTGATGCGAGGCAGCTATCGGAGCAGCCATAGCATAATATTTCTCCTGCCTTTGGCACCCCACACAGAGTTTCCCTCTTTCCCTGTAGCTAGCTTGTCTAAAGCTGGTGCAGGATGCCCTAGACAAGCTGCAGAGGAATCAGTGAACAATGTGATCAGTGAGAACTTCTGACACATTTCAAATGACTGCACAACGTATGCAATTTTGTGCAATACTTCAAGCGACACTTCTGTGTGATGAGAACTCCAAAATCTTGCTTCAAGCTCAAGTTTTAAGAGGCTAAAAATACCGTCAGAAGTAGGAGAGTGCTGAGGATAAAGAAGAAAAGGGATTCATTTTTCTCTGTCTTATCTTTGGCATCTCTTGGGGTTTTGAGACTTTTGATTTAAGATGCGCCCTTGGCTACCAGTAATAACCACGTTATAGCGTGTCATTAGGAGCCAAGCTCCCTTTTTTACTGCACAAGTTTCTTTACCTCAGAGTATCTCTTTCAAAAATCTCTTGCTTGACTTTTTTTGAGACGGCATTTGATTTTTTTCCCCTCAGCTTTCTATCCACTTGTGACTTATAACCATTCTGTGATTGATATGACACATTCAGGTATTTCTTGAACCTTTTTCCAGTGATGACTTCCCAACAGAAGTTCTAGTCATGCTTCCAAAACCTGCAAACTTGGCAGAGCTATAATTCAACCCATGCCAGTAACTGCAGCTTTCAAAGTCATCCCATTCACCCTGCATGATCTTCCAAACCTCCTTTGAACTAATGATGACTCCGAACACCCATCTTTAGTAAACTTCCATGAAAAATATCCCATGCATGTGCCAGGTCTGTTGTGAAAATACAAGGTAAGGGAAACTTCAAGTTTTCATCCCTATATTTGAAACCTTCCCTGGGAAACTCCCAGCATGACACTACTTACTTTTTCAGTACTGGACAGAATTTCTTCTCTGAAATAATAATGATGACATCACCAAAGTAAACAAAGAAAAAAAAAAGATCGATCATTTTATAGTTCTTCTGTTTATATTTTCTTCTCCAGCTTCAACAATAAATAATGATATGGGACAGTTTTTCACCCACTCCGTGAAAATCCAGATGGATAAGGTCCATCATAGAGTTTAGAAATATTTAATGTTTTGAAAATCAGCTTCTTACTGAAGAGAGATATTAGGTGGCATGAGCCACATTTGATAGCTCATAGTACCTTTTATCCTGTTTTCCTTTTGCTTCACAGGCTTTGTTTCAAAAGTTCAAGATTTGCCCTGAAGCTATGAATACTACCGAAGCTGCAATACTTGCCACTGCTGCCCAAGCAATTAATCTGTTTTCCTCTGTTTCTATCCCTCTCTGTCTCTTGAATTAGTTTATTTTTTTGCTATTCTTTATCATACCATTTCTGATTTCATAGATTTAGAGGGAAATAGTTAATCTTCTGTCCTTGTTTTCCTCTTCTGTTATGCATTTTAGGGAGGAAATGTTCAGGCCTGCCATATTTTCATTTGTGAGTTTTTACTCCAAATTTGTTGTGGTAATTTTCATAACCCAATTTCCACTAGCTGTGTGTTCATTTAGAGTCCTTAATTTCTCTTTCTCAAAAAAACAATCCTTTTGAAGTCAGAATCCTTAATTGCAACATTTAGTTGTGTTTATCTTTCAATTTACTTTAATTTCAATGATCTCAGTTCCCAGAATTCCAGAGTATTTTCTACAGCCATCAGTAATTATAATCAGCTAAAATAACGTTGCCTGTGCCTGATGGTAGGACAGCCACAGCAGCTGTTTGCTGGCAGTGGTAGGCAAGCGTGGAGCAGATCTGCAAATCTGCTTGCAAATGTTCATGTGAAGTGAAGGGTGAGATTACCCAGAGAGAGTGTAAGGAGAAGAGCAAGCCAAAGACAGACCCTCATGAATAAAAAAAGACTCAAAGACTTACAGAGAAGCCCCTAGTGAGATCACAGCATACTGTTGTTCTGGAAATAAATGACACCAAAAGCTCTGTAGTGAATATGTGAGAGTAAATTGAGCAATCCAAACTGATGATCCCCACTGGTAGATCTGAAAAGTCTGGATAACAAACAAAGGCAACACATATTCTCCAGTTGAAAGAGAAGATAAAATTATGGTGCTACTTTAACTTGTGAATGTGCTTATATAGCACAGGTTGTGCATGTCAGTGCTCCCAGAATAAATCCCAAGCTAAATACTCGTTAATGCTGTGTTACACATCCAGAACAATCTCAGAACTGAGGGGTATGAAATATTGCTTTTGAAATACTATTGCTTAACCATGGCTTAAAAAAAGATCATATGCCTTGTATTGCACAGGTCTGCATTCAAACACAGCAGGTGCAGGGATCTGGGCATCTCCTCAATTTTGCTACTGCAAATCAGTTGTGCCTGAGAACTGAATGCACTAGTATTGAGAATGGCCATGTGTGAAACCTGGTGATGAGGTCACAGAGTCATAGAATTACAGAATTGTCAGTGTTGGAAGGGACCTTGGAGATCATTTAGTGCAACCCTCTGCCAAGGCAGGGTCACCTGGAGCAGGTGACACAAGAACATGTCCAAGTGGGCTTTGAATGTCCCCAGAGAGACTCCATGCACTCCCAAGGTTCCAGTGCTCTGCCACCCTCAATGTAAAGAAGTTCTTCCTCATCTTGAGATGGAACTTCTTTTGTTTTACTTTATGGCTGCTGTTCCTATTGCTGAGCACCACGGAGGAGTCTGGCCCCTGCTCATGGCCGAGGTATGAGCATTCTGGTATGTTCTTCATATCTCAAGCAAAAGTGCCATGGTTTTTCAGAAATCATGATCAGGAATACAAGCATGTCATCAGGTGATAAAAAAGAGACCTTTACCACTCTGCCAGAAAGTCTTCTTTACCTTGCTGAGAGACAGCCAGCTCAGATTAGAAGAACCCAAAGAGATGTTCTTGCTTCACAGCAAGTTTAGCTTCTATGTTAAGAAGACTAAAATGGCACGTTTTCCTCCCACTTTAATTTATATATTTAAAAAGTGGACAGCGAGAATCTAAGCCCTGGATTTCTAGCTCAGAATTTAGAGATACATTCCTTCAGACAGTAAGTTCCTTCACTTTCCTTCATTGACTTGCCTTAATGCTGCTGCATTTAGGTGGCAATAGGAGGAAAGATGGGGAAAGGGACCTGAGTGCTGTTTGATGTGCTGGGACACCCTGTCCTTCCCTCTGTACATATATGACAGTACAACTCCCGTGAATGCTAAGAGTTAAACTCTCTTTTCTGCAGGAAGTACACATGCATCCACTCTGCAACCCACATTCTTTTACTGATGGTTCACTTGAGGATAAACAAAACTGTATTGGGAAGAGCAGTATTTAATATGCTTTTTTTAATGCTCAGCAGTACATTTCACTGGTGAGAAAGAAGGAAAAATCATCAGAAGCTCATGTGAGTATCAGGTAAGTGTCTGAGGCATCTGTATCATACCTACAGGGGCTCCCAACCCTATTCTTTTAATATCAGTCACTTCATATTGTTACCGATTCATATTGTTAAATATGAAGATAATAAAGTCTTTGTTGCAATCGTTGTTGCTTTTGTCATTTCCCAACTCAATATACTTTTGAATCCTTATATTTTATATTTCTCAATCTTTTGTTAAGAAAAAAGCGCTTAATTTTAGATCTGCTAGCATTTATCTCATATTTGTTCACGTTTCATGTCTAACAGTCATGAGGAGAAAAAAGTTGAGTTAAAAGAAAAGTTGGCACACTATTTTAAGCTTCCCACAAGAAGATACCAGATCCTTTGGGTGGGGAGCTCAAACTGGAACAAAAAGTAACAGTTTCCTTTTAGTAGGTCTTGACAGTTTTAAGTTATGCCTGTGCTTGCTGCTTTTGTTTCCTGCAATTCCTGTTTCTGATGTTTCCATTGTTGACACCTGTGCACAGCAAAGACAGAGGAGCCAAAAGACAAACTGCTCCCTGAGGAATGGATTGTCTTCCTCCAGTGAGTGATAATTAGAAATGTAAACAATATCCTTTATAGTTCTAAATAGAACTTAGTAGTGGAAAGGAGGTTAATTCTGTGAAAAATTCGAAAATTCTTTCCCTGTGAAAACAACCTCCAGAAGTTATTGTTGTTTGGGGTTTTTTAGAATATATTTTCCTTGCTTCAGTATGGTCTAATCATAATCTAAATACACATCTGATTTTCAACACAGCATTTGTTTGTCCAAAATCGGAGGTCAGATCTTTGCGTAGGGAAGTGATGTATTGTTAAAAATTTTGGTAATCTGAAAACAAAGAAGATAAAAGCAAAGCACCAGATAGTACAGTTCCTCCCATATGCATATCATCCATTCTGGTAATCCATTTAGTAAGCACATTTTTATCTCTACTGCAGAACAAAATTGTGTTCTCATTCTCTTTTCCTTACCAATGTTGTTGTGATGTTATTTACAGTCCTCCAAGGTCAGCAGCCTACAGACAGTACTTTTTCTCCCCAACACAGACCATATGCAGCAGGCACCTTTCAAGCAATTTTCAATCTGAATTCTTTTAGTAAGACTTCCTGGGAAATCAGTTGCTATGAGAAAGTAGTTCTTTATGCAACTTATGACATGCTGTTTTCTTGTATCGTGCAACAACCACCATTTTTTTTTGCCCATAATTTCTATACCTTGTATAAATTCGAAAATTTAAATCTCTAAAGAGCTAATCTCTGTTTCTTCCCTCAGCTTTTTCCTTCTTCATAAACCTACAGAATCATCAAGTCACAGAATGGTTTGGGTTAGAAGGGATTGAAAGTACTGTAAGGCTGCTGTAAGGTCTCCCTGGAGTCTTCCCTTCCGCCATCTGAACAACCCCAGCTCTCTCAGCCTGTCCTCATAGGAGAGGTGTTCCAGCCCCCTCCTGGCCCTCCTCTGGACCTGCTCCAACAGGTCCGTGTCTGCCTTGCAGTGGAGAGTCCAGAGGTGGATGCAGCACTCCATTTGGGGTCTCACCAGAGCAGAGGAGGTGAATCCCCTCCCGTGACCTGCTGGTTGTGCTGCTTTTGGTGCTGCCCAGGACAGAGTTGTCTTTCTGGGCTATGAGTGCATGTTGCAGGTCATGTCCAGTTTTTCATCCACCAGTATCCCCAAGTCCTCCTTCAAGGATTCATCCTCCAGTCTCTCCTGGTACTGGTGATTGCCCTGACCCAGGTGAAGAACTTTGCATTTGACCTTGTTGAACTTCATGAGATTGTCATAGACAGGCTAACAGAGTGAAGAGTTACGGTATCTCTCATGGGGATAGGAGTACAATCACAAGCTGCACAGCCAGAGCCTTCCCAAGAGCCCAGTATGAAGGAGACTTCTCTGAGGCTTGATCATTTATTGAAGTTCATACTCAATAAAAAGATCTTGAAATAGCAAATTCTGTAGATAGCTTTGATCTATGAAGTGTAAACTCCAGGTGAAACATCTTGAAGTTAAATGAAGGTTTAAAGAGCATTTCGCATTTGGGCTAGGCTAACAATGGATGTGTGGAAAATTTCCGGTAACTATTGTGACTTGGTTATCATGAAACAACAGGTGATCATGCACCTGAGGCATTAGGCATTACAGCTGTACTTCAAACCTGGCAGTTCCTGTGCCTGGAGGCTGGTCTTCAGGATAGGACTGACTTCAAGGTGCGAAGTGTGATGATGTCCAAGTACTCCCAGCTTCTTCAGCTCAGGAAGATTTTCCTAGCAGTAAGGATTTGTTAGCACTTGGTACCTCAGGAGAAATACGATGTTTAATTTGCTGAAGCCGCTTCTTTCAGTGGAGCAGAAGAAAACTGTGAAAATCTCTCTGGAGAACAGAGAAAGGTTTATATCCAGATGGCAGCACCTGCAGAAGAATTTGTGTTGAAGCCAGCCCAGGCACAGTGATGTGACTCATCTGGCTGCCCAATCTGTTCTCCACTGTGGATTCCCATGATTGATCCTCCATCCCAGAACTGCAGAATGCCTTTTAGCTACCTCTTGGCTTATTACTTCTTTTTATTCTTCTTAGATATGATCAATTATCCCTCCACATGATACGTTAAAAGACAAATCCTGACACAATTTTGTAATCTTAATTTTCTTTCTGCCATTTCTCTTCTTAATTTTTTTTTCCGCTACCAGAATTTCATTGAATTCATAATACAGTAGTTATCTGTAATGATGCTACCTATTAGATGCCTATGTTTTATTTTTCTTCATCTAGTTGCCTTCCTCTGGTCTTGATTTTAGTTTCAGATTCAAATTTGTCTTCACCTCATTGACTCAGAGACAAAAAACGAGAACCACTCCAACTTTGTCAGGGGTGAGGGAAGAATGGAAGAGGGCAAACTTTTGGCACATTTGGTTTTTCAACATTTATCCTCAAGCTAACAAGAAAATTTGATGGAGATCAAATGCCATGGCTGAATGGGTTTATTTTAGCTCTGAAAATTCAGTTGAAACCAATTTTTCTTACAAAAAGAGAGTTTCTGGATAAGTGATAAATGCAATAAGGATTGCTTAGCTAGGAATAAACAAGGGAAGAGGAAGATATGGGTATTTTAGCTAACAGAATAACTAAACCTCCATGTCATGTTAAATAGGATGCTGTCAAATAGTATGTAGGAATATGAGCTACAAGATGAAACCCTCTGTGGAGCTCATTCTCTGTTGTTAAAAATTATAGACTCAAACTGAGACATAGGTACAAAGGGGATATCCAAAGGATCATGGTTGCACCTTTTCAGAAGAAAAGCGGAAGACCTTTGCTCCTGTTCAGTGTAGCACTACAAAGGCTGAGCTAAGATTGCTGCCTCTAAAACTTTAGTAAGAACAAATAGCAGAGCAACAAAAGTATTCTTTAGGGTAAATAAGTAAAATGCCCCAAATGATATATTTGTACATTTTAGATGTAAGTGAGGAGACATTTTCAGTGTCAAGGTAGCCAAACGGGGATGGCTGTCCAGAAGGAGGTGTTTGAGGCAAAGTATTTAAACAATTTAAAGCAAGAGTTCAAAGAGTTTATAAAAATTCATGTGCATGAAGGAAAATGATGTCTGCAGAAGTGGTGTGAACAGCCCCCATGCTGCTTCCATGTCAGGATGCCTCAGCCAGAGGAAGGAATTTGGGGAAGAGCAGAAAGGACACATGGCATGGCAGGATACCATGCATGGCAGGATACCATGGCCAGAAGAAACAACTGAACACGTCCTCACCCAGACCTGGGCTTTTAACTGTTGAGATGCTGCCTAAACTGATGTGTCCTCTTGTGTCTGTGTTGTGGCTGTAGTGATATAAATAAATTGGCTAAAAATTGTGGGAAGTTTTGGAGTGACCTGTCCTATGCTTCTTGTCATATTCAATATTCATTAAACTAAATCCATTAGCTCTACTCAGATCT
Organism: Oreocharis arfaki; assembly: GCA_013398015.1. Classification (NCBI taxonomy): domain Eukaryota; kingdom Metazoa; phylum Chordata; class Aves; order Passeriformes; family Paramythiidae; genus Oreocharis; species Oreocharis arfaki. The sequence goes on along the minus strand of VZRR01011200.1, from coordinate 227,824 downwards.
TCTAAAAACTCTGACTTAGCGTGGTGACATTTAAGCAAGAAAAAGCTCTCTTTAACACTGTACATGATAGAAATGATAAAGTGATAACTTCGTTTCAATCATCATTGATTTGATTTGACTTGAGATAACCAGTATTCCAAATTGTTTATTTACCAAGCATGGAATCTCAGTTCTTCCATTTATCAAGCATGGCATCTCAGTTCTCTTATTTTACCAAAAAAATTGCTACCAAATCCCAGGCTGTTAATGAAAATGTAACAATGAAATTTAAATCAAAATTTTTAGTAAGAATTGTGGATTTGTTGTGCAAGCAATTCTCTGCTCTGACAAGACTGTATTTATTTACAAGATTTTGTAGAAGAGGGGTTTAAAGCCAATAATTTTGCCGGCTTAAGAACCTGTATTCTTGGGAAAACACCTCAACCCCTGCCAAAAGCCCTTGGCCAGGGGCTGATCTGGCATTACCATGACTAGAAGAACTATATCTTGCAGATTTCCAGCTACTTTAGAGCCTGTCTCCTTTCCAGTGTATTAGTTCATCCATTAACAATGAAGTGTCATATATGTGTGATCAAACTCACCCGAACTGCTATGAGCAGAGCAAGGAACTAGAGGGAACATCCTGCTGCTGCTGCCAGATTGCACTTATAGTGTTCCTGTTTAATATCTTGTCAATGATCTGGATGAGGGGATCGAATGCACACTCAGTAAGTTCACAGACAACACCTAGTTGGGTGGGAGTATTCTGCTGGAGGGTAGGAAGGATCCACAGAGGGATCTGGATGGGCTGGATTGATGGGCTTTAGCCAACTCTATGAGGTTCAATAAGGTTCAATAAGGTGAAGCACCGAGTTCTACACTTGGTTCAAAACAACCCCATGAAGTGCTACAGGCTGGGGGAAGAGTGGCTGGAAAGCTGCCCTGGGGAAAACTNTCAATGATCTGGATGAGGGGATCGAATGCACACTCAGTAAGTTCACAGACAACACCTAGTTGGGTGGGAGTATTCTGCTGGAGGGTAGGAAGGATCCACAGAGGGATCTGGATGGGCTGGATTGATGGGCTTTAGCCAACTCTATGAGGTTCAATAAGGTTCAATAAGGTGAAGCACCGAGTTCTACACTTGGTTCAAAACAACCCCATGAAGTGCTACAGGCTGGGGGAAGAGTGGCTGGAAAGCTGCCCTGGGGAAAACTACCTGGGGGTGCTGGTCAACAGCAGCTGGACATGAGCCAGCATGTGCCCAGGTGGCCAAGAAGGCCAATGGCACCTGGCTAATGTCAGCAGTAGTGTGGCCAGCAGGACCAGGGAAGAGGTTGTCCCCCTGTACTGGGCATTGATGAGGTCACAACTGGAATTCTGTGTCTGGTTTTGAGCCCCTCAATTCAAGAAGGACATTGAAGTGCTGGAGAGTGTCCAGAGAAGGGCAAGTGGAGCTGGTAAAGGGTTTGGAGCATATGTCCTATGAGGAGCCGCTGAGGGAGCTGGGGGTGTTCAGCCTGGAAAAGAGGAGGCTCAGGGGAGATCTTATCAATCTCTATAATGCCCTGAAAGGTGGGGGTCAGCCTCTTCTCTCAGGCAGCCAGTGACAGGACAAGAGGACACAGATTCACACAGCTGCAGGGGAGGTTGAGGTTGGACATCAGGAAAAACTTCTTCACTGAAAGGGTGGCCAAGTATTGGAATGGGCTGCCCAGGGATGTGGTGGAGTCACCATCTCTGTGAGTGTGCAAGAAATGACTGGACGTGGCACTTACTGCTGTGGTCTGCTTGACGTGTTGATCGGTCAAAGGTTGGACACAATGATCTTGGGGGTCTTTTTCAGTCTTAATTATTGTATCATTCTATATGGTAGGGCAGTTCTGCAAATAGAGTGAAGCTGTCCAAAGGCCTTTTCCTAACATAGACACAAACCACCTGAGAGTGCTGGTGCTGGATCCCTACATCTTGGCTCTGCTTCTGTGACAGAGGCAAGCAGGGTCAGGTGGAAACCTGGAGAGAGTTGAAAAACCCTCCACAGCTATTAAATCAATTTTTCTTGCCAGCTTTGTTGAGCTTGAAAACTGATGTCCTTTCATCATGTTTGCCTCAGCACCCTCCTTTTCCCTGTTTGGCCACAGAGTATCGTAAGCTTTTTGGCACAGGGATTAATGCTTATTGTCAAAAGTATCAAGACATCTCAGAGGAGAGGATGAACAACTGAGGTAGCTTGTTAACAGAAAATTAGAAAGAACTTCTAGTTCCATGAAGGACAAAAGGCCAAAAAGTAGCCTAAATTGCAATATGGTCTTTTGTTCTTCAGGTTACACTTTATATCACCCACAGTGTTTTGAAGTTGGTTCTGGAACAAATGACCAGGCTTGTACATATTGTTAGCCTAAAATCCAATTTCTCAGTTAGTTGCTTCCTATTTTAAATAGAAAGTAATTGGTCTTAGAGCTTGTCTGAAACCTTGTCTCATGCAAAAGAGCAAATTAGAGAACCATGTGTTGGTGTGTGGGTGTAGTGGAGGAGGAAGGGAAGAGAATGGATTTCTATTTACTTCATATGCCCAAATGCTCTGTTAATTGTTTTCCTTTCTTCTTCCCTCTTCTCCCATGATGACAGCAGAATCACCTTGTGTCTGTGGCTATAAATTATCCCTTTGTCAAATGAACACATGGTTATTGAGCCTGATAACTTTAATGTTAGAAATTCAAGGAAGTCTTTTTAAAAAGAGTCTTCTAAAATACAGAAGAAATGAGTGATATGTTTCCTGCTTTTGGTAGAAGAAAGATTATTGAGCTTTTCACTGGTCACATATAGTAAAGACAGGTCTCCTTCATGATACGTTGCAGAGGGCAGGAAGGAGATGTTTTTACACACGCTCCTGAATTCCATTCCCTGACAGGTGCTACTACACTGTTGGGCTAATGCCTCTCATTAAATTAACTGAGAAACAAAACAAAAGAAATTCTTTCATCCCTGAATTATCTTAAAGTGAGAGGTCAGCTATAAACACAGATATAAATATATCATTTGACATGGCCAAGTGTGGGCTGTGTAATGTGACACTGCCACAGCATTCGTAAGCTGCTGCTGAGATAGCTCAATTATTCTCATTTACAGGTGTGAAATGAGAGGAAAATATTTTTTCACAAAACCACTATTAATTCCAGTTGTCTCTGAGCTCTTGGGTCTTTGCTGGAAAGCCTCCTGAACCCATGCACAGCAGGTGCAGACCTATGATTTTCATTTGTGTGCTGGCAGTGAGCACAGCTGGACGCTTGCTGTGTCTGCAGGCAGGTTTCCCCCTCCCTTCTTGATGTATTACAGGAAAAATGCACTGATCTTGAAACCCTTTATCCAGATGTGCATGACATCCGTCACAGGGCAGCTTTCCTAACTGTTGATAAGAACAAATCCACAAGTGGGGGTGTGATGCACTGGAGGAGGGCAGTACACCATGTTGCATCCCCTGCCTGGGGAGCACACTATCCTGAAAATTCCCCTGGCATCCCTCCTGCTCCCTAACAAGGGGCACAACTGCAGCAGTTTGTCACTAAAGGAAGAGAGAAAAAAGATAAACTATGAGCTGAGGAAGGAAAAAGAGGAAAGGACTCAGTGTTTACAATAGGTGTGAAAGAGAGCGCTACTATCTTTCACATCTTGCAGCCTGGCTTCAGTCATAGGCAGCCAGCAGGCAGGCAAACACACTAGTGAGTACCTGGATGCAAGGAAAGAAATGCAGTTCACACAGATTAAAATTGGTGAAAAGAAATTTATTAGAAGTTCATGGGTGGAAATTTTATAGCTTCTGCAAGTTTTAGAGTGCCCTGCTAGTCTACATGTGACATACAATTTTTATTTGACAAGCACTGTGTCAACAACTTTTGATTGCCATGTATAATGGAGGAACTTCTCTTTGCAGGGTAGTTATTTTTCCTAAACCTCATCCCACCAGCTTCTTTTAAAAACCCCAGAGCTTCTGTTTACTTATTAATGCTTGCAGAATACAACCCCCCTAGTATTGCACAAGATTCATATTCTTTTCTTTCAACACACTTCTCTCTCCCTTGAAGTCAATATTTCTCCCAAAAGTAATTTGTTCTACTGCAAATTTAGAGCGTGCTCAATAGTTATTGAAGTAGAGGATTAATGGCTCTGTCTGGGGGCAGATAATCAGCAAATCTCACCTCCCAGCTCTTCTAATACAGCACAACCCTTGAAATGTTACTTCATTCTTCAGTCTCTCCTTCTAGAAGTATTTAGCAGTTCTCGTGGTCATTCTGTCCATTATATGACTGTGAAGACCATACTTAAACAGAGGATCCAGTTGTGCCCAGGAGGAAGTTTCCAAACTAACTGACTTACTGAGGAGCCTTTGGCACTTGTGCAAAATTACTTTGATAGAAAAACACGAATTATCAATGATGACCATTGTTTTTACCATCTACACAGAACATGTACAATTGCAAACAGCCTCTCCTGTGTTTGCTACAAGTTCATGCCCATTATCACGCCTGCTGATCTCTTAGTTCTGCATTTAGATGATAAAAATATAACTGTAACAGGGTCCCCTTTTAAAATACTACTATTATTTTCTGGCACTCCTTCAGTCACAAAAAGACTGTCCTGTTTTACGTTCCATCCCGCTGATAAACAGTCTCTCCTTATGTATGAGATGTTAGTGAGATGGATGAGTGCTGGTTGGCATAACTTCCCATCATAATGATGGGCACCTCTCCCCTAGTCAACATCAGCTGAGTGTGCTAATTTACACGCCCTTTGCACTGCAGATGAAACTGCCTGACAGGTTTTTATGGGGGAAGGAAGAGAAAATAACAGATGCTCCAAGCCACACCCTTCGATGTTACATGGGGTGAGTTTTCTGGTGCGAGCACCACTTCCAGCCAGAATCAGAGCTCCCCAAAATAATTCAGCTGCTATTCAGGCTGTTGTTTAGAAGAGCTCTCAGCTAATCAGGCATCAAGTACTTCAGAAGACAACGTCATGTGTGTAACAATCCTTCCTTTTTTTGTCTCAATTCACCTATGTATTGTTCCAACATTAAACTATCTGTTGAGGAATTAAAGCAGCATGAGGGCAAAATTAATAAATACTGTCTCTTTTGGTTAGAGAAACAGGACTTTGTTTCAAGAGCTGTTCTCCACAGGTTAATATGGTGCATGCTGAATAATAGAGCTGTTTCAACTGACAGAGCTTGGTAAAAGTTCTGTGGGCAATGTAATTAGGCTTACTAATGACACGTTATAGAGGGGGCTCAGGAAATGATTTCTGTATATATTCTGTGTGACTGTGCTGTGGCATGCTCAGTCCTGCCAATATCAGCCCGTATGGCCAGTGATGGTAAGAGTCTGGACCCAGCTAATACCACTGGATGGGTCCAGACACTTCCACTCCTTGCCTTGGAAAAAGGCCAGGGTCCAGAGCACATCTTACACGTGGTGCAGATAGGAGACAAGCCTGGTGCGGAGAAAGGAATGGGATCGTTTGTCCATGTGTCTGGAGTAGTCTGTCTATCTGAACAATCAGAGTTAATATTTGGACTTTGAGTCATCTTGCTGCTGGAGACAGACAAAACTGGAATGACGTAGGAGTGAGTAATCCCAGGGTCCCTCACTGGTTAGTGGGAAGAAACAGGCACTTACAGACTGGATTCATTCTTCTTTGGACAGAGATGAATCACGCTACAGAGATAATTCTTCATTGACCATAGAGGGAGGCCAGGGTGACAACTTCAGTGCACATATCTATAATGTAAAAGCCTTCCTTTCGTAAGATTAAACTCTCAACTAGTGTCAGCCCCCAGCCCTTTAAGAAGAGAAACTAACTTAAAAGAGAAATGTGCCCAGTGATTTCTGAGATGAGTTTAGCTCTTTGCATATCTATGATAATCTTGCTAAGTTACATTTGGTGAGATGAAGGAGGAGACCAAGGGGGACGAAAAGAGATACCCTGGGGTCATACTTGATATGGAGAGAGTAGGGAAAGACGAGAAACAGAAATCTACTGACCTTTCCATTATTTAAAATGAAACAAAACAAAACGGGGAGTGGGAAATAAGAAAGAAAAGACTTGTGATTAATCATGAGTTGGGTAGCTTTGATTTCTGCAGAGACTCATCAGGAGTCTGCTATTTGGAGCTGAATCATTCTCTAAAGCCAGGCAATCATTTTCACTGAGTTGATATTGAGCACAATTCATAGTCTAAACATGGAAAGTAAAAAAATTCTTCAGCATTGTTACTCTTCAGTGGGCTCAGAGGTATCTTTTCAAAGATAAATGGGCGGTTGCTGCTTAACTATTCTTTCTCTCCACTTGATCAAGGATAAGACTGTTTTTTGCACCTGCATTACAATTTGTGCTACTTAAACTACAGAAGAAAAGTATTACCTCTCTAACTCACACTCCCTAAGCTCTGGTTTTTTTTCTTATTGGAGCTTTATTTTGTGCAATCAAAGTATATCCATCACCTGATGGAATTTTGGATAAAATGTCACCTCATCCTTTGCTGTTCATCAAACACGCAACACATTGCAAAAAAAGGTGTATTATGCACCATCTAACCCCACTTCAATTGCTGTCTAAAAGGTTCTTACAGGCATACAGCATTAGGAGAAGATGTATTGATCTCCCATTGCCTAGATACCAGTGCTATTTCTGCACTGAGTGGGTGAAAACCCTGGGAATAAAACAGAGGATACCCATGCACTTCATCTGGGACCAGAAAGAAATGGAAATGGGAATTACAATTTCCTTATCTGTGGAAAGAATCGTGCTGATGTGTCTTAGCTAACCAGGGAAGGCTTTCAGGGGAGGAATACCACAGTTCTGTGCCTGGCCAGGCACCTGGGTGAGACACCCCCGAGTGCTGATGCCAGAGTGCTGAGACGAGCAGCATCCCAGACAACTACAGAGACTATGGGCAAGTGTGTGGCAGTCCATTGCATGTGGGCTCATGCAATAAGAGCCTAAAGTTCATTAAGATCATATTTTTGGGCTTTGATAGTTTTCAGAAGATGGCGTATGGACTCTTTGAAGATGAATCTTCTTTGTGCCATGATGTGGCAGACTTGTCTTCTGCTGAGAAAAAGTAGGATTGTCATCATCGTCTTCATGGGAGTGATGGAAGATTGGAGAAAGGGGAAATTACTTGAAACAATGGGAAGGAAAAAATCTCAGTTTGTGACACAGTTCAAAGTTAGAAAGTTTTATCAAGTATCCTCCAAAGAAAAAGAAAGAACGATAAATGAAGGAAGCATATTGGCCAACATCCCTGGAAATTATTACTCAAATAATTGGCAGAAATGCTTTTGGACTCGTGTAGGTTGTTGCGAAGTTTATACATGCTTCAGTCTGCATCTGCACAATCTCTCCTGTGTGGATATTTCTTTGCCTAGAGTTTTTAACTTGGCTATTTAATACAGTGTTTGACATTTACAAAGCATTATGTGCCTGTGTGGAGAAGTAGTGATTAATACTAATGGACCTTTTCTCGTTACAGGAAGTCCACAGCCTTTAATCAGAACAGGTGCTGGAAGGTCTTTCCTTAAGAAACAAGCAATGTCTGAAGAAATCAGGCAGAAAAAGCAATATATTTAAAGATTTGCCTTTTCCTTCCCTCTACTTGTGTAATTAACTGCTTGTTTGTTCCAGCCCATATGCCTGCTGTTCCTGTTACTGCTTTTCCCCTAACAGACCAATTCTCTCCCTCCTGTCTGTTAGTGGGTTTTCTTGTCTCTGTTTCTCCATTAACCATCTCAGCTACGAGAATTCCAATTTGTTTAGCAAGTCTGAGTGGCTCCTTTGCATCACTCAAACAGTCCCACTCCTACCTCCACTTCCCTGGGATCCTATGCCCCACGGTTTTGGGAACTCCTTCTCACTTCCTGACAACTGCATCTTTGAAATCTGTTACAGCATCATATATTATATGAGATATCATATACCATGATGATATACACATATATCATCAATCCCACTTTAGACACCTTGTATCTTTGAGGTTGACCCTAATGCACACCATTACCCATCCCTGGCACAAGTATCTTTTCTTCTGGCTGATTCCACTTAATAAACACCCTTCCCCGTCACCTGTTTCTCCTCATGACCCATATTTTCAATTATCTGTTTTCACAGGTCTGCGATACATATTTCGGTTGTAGTTAACTTCTATTCTTGAGCTGCAGCTTCTTTATTCCAGGGTTCGTGGCTTATTTTCTGCAGTTTGAAACACAACAATGCTTTTATCTTGAGATTTACTACAAGAAAACTATAAAAGAAAATACTTAGATGAAAAATATGGAGGATTGGAGACAATTAAACTTGTCACTGTAAATTGCTCACAACTTCTGCCTTGTTTGGAGGGTGGGTTATCCTTTCTGGTTATACTTACTTAGCATTCTATCTATCTATCTATCTATCTATCTATCTATCTATCTATCTATCTATCTGTCTATCTATCTATCTATCTGTCTATCTATCTATCCCCTTAATTTATAGATTCAGCATAGAGGTCTGGTATATCTGCTGCTGTCTCCCCCAAGAAATTATCTTTTCTTTTCCTTATTCACTCTGCCTAGTGTCTGGTTAGCCAGCTACGCCACGAAACACGTATGTGTGATCTATTTCTTTGAGGACATTTTAGCTCCCTGAAACTCCCTTTTTCCTTCCAGATTTGAATCAGATAATTTTCTGGAAGGCTGACTTTCCAAAGCCAGATGATTTTGTTTCCTACCTTAAGGAATATGGTCACCCTTAATTCTGATTCAAATTTCTTTCTAATGGTCACGGTTCTTGTGCTGTCCCCTTTCCAGTTGTTTTCTCAGCTCTCTGTACTCAAAAGCTGTAAAAAGCTGTTGCCAACTTCAAGAAATTGCTGGATTGTCTTTGCCTCCCTGTATTTTTGCCCTGGATACTCGGTTCCTCAAAGTTGCTTACTCTGTAGCTATTGTCCCTTATGGAAGACTGAGCTGAAGATCTCAGGCTGTGTTGGCATTGGCGGTGTAGTAAAGTGCAGGTTTTGCTCAGCCATGTATTATTGCTTCCTTCTTTTTTCCTACCCCCCGGCACGGAACACACACAGCAGCCCACTGGCTATCTGGATATTCAGCTCTCTGAGTACTCCCAGCATGATGAAGCTCACTAACAGGTTGTAAGGAGAGCATACTTTCGCTCAACTTTTTGTTTAACTTGTTTCACAGGTTAAAATTGCCATTCAGGGTGAGTCATCTTGTGTTTTCTCAACAGACAAAGACATAGACTAATCTCACATGGCTACAGCCATGGTGCAAGAACTGGCCAGTGTTTCTGGCAGGTCTTAAGCACAGAAAAGGGGTGGCCGTTCCCTGGAAATCCGGAGAGTTTACATTTATTCAAAACAGCTGAAGACCAACAACAGGATTAGTGAAATCACGTAAGATTCAAGACTCTGGTAAGACTTCGTACTTTTCAGGTCCAGGTCCAGTGCAGCTTAGAGAGTGCAAAAGCACTTGAGAAAATACGAGCACACAGTGTCCTACAGGTTTTCAGAAGAGGGGTGAAATTTTGGAAGGACTGTGGCATTTCAGCCTTTTTTTCCATGCATCTTTTTGGAAAGACTGAAAGTTAGAAACTCATTTAGCCTGTTAAAACATGCTTTCCAGACAGGACAGAGGCACATACAGAAATTGATTAAATCTTGCCAGTGTTTCTTACTTACCAGAGCTTTTTGTTGGATCAGGATTTATCACGGAGAAGCAGAACTCTGTTTCTACAGTTCTTTGCTCAGAGCTGTATTCTTTGAAGACTACAGTCTTAGGTTGAAAACTACAAAATATTTATTGAACATCAATGACTCTAATGGCAATATGTTGTATACCATAATAGCAGGCAGTAAGATTCGGAGTGACTCAGCGAAGAGCGAATACAAAAGTTACTTTCCCATTAGTCCTATTTAGTCACCCCTGGAGGAAGTTTGGACTGTTGTAGCGAATCCAGCTAGGCACAATTTTCTTTGAGACTCTAACCCACTCATCTGCTTTTACTGTCCTTGGAAAGGAAGTGAAGGATAATATTTTCAATTAAAAGTCCAGCAAGTTTTTGTGAAATTTTATACCACATACTTGAATCACTTTCAAGCTCTTACTAATATTTTCAATCTCCTTTTCCCTCCCAAAGCAGTCAAATGACTGCATGAGGATGACACCAGGGGAAAAAAACTCATTACAGTTATTTTGTTATGAGGGCTCCACTGGGACTTTGAGGGAACCATTTCAACGAAAAAACCCCCACAGAACAAATTTGCAGAGCCAGTGGAGAGGAATAGTACCCTCATACTCTGCCCATCTGTATCATCGTTATTCTTAGTGGCCTGTTCCTGCATTTCTAGAATACAGTGTACCTAAAGTTGGATGACTGGCTGTTCTTTGGGACTCAATGCATTCGGATTCAAAGCTGCATTTTTGCTGGATACAGGATGCAAACCTGAGGGAAGCTCATGTCGTGAATACATACTCTCTGTCAGTCTTTCTGAAGCAGTCTCATGTGTTGTACATATGCCTTTTTTTGCTCTTTTCCTTTCCTTTTCTTCGTGTCCCGATTTGTTAAGGACTGCTGGGGATAACACTGAAACACAGTCTGACTTCTAATGCACCTCTAGAGAACTCCTGGATGGATTGCTTTTTTGTCAACAGAATTCTGTTTCTCTTGCACATCATTTATGGCACCTGTCTGCCATTGTCACTGTAACTTTGGAACGGGTTCTCCTAGACCCCAAAGTCATCATCACTTTCTTCAGATTAATTTGCACAGGAAATTCTGACATTCATGTGGTTTACATTGAGATATAGTTATATAGGTGAGACTGCTCTCACAGGTCAGACTTGCAGATGTACTCATATGATTAGAACTCTGTTGCTATCCAAATACCATAGAAAATTCACTCAATTTTCCAGAAGTGACTATTTAGAAAAGTTCATTTATTGATGTTCTTTGGAAAATTAATAGACACACTAGCTTCTTAGAATTTTGTCCATTAGACATGCTAAAGAAGAAGCTTTTTTTCCATCTACCTCTCTTCCAAAACTCTGTATTTATATGCAAAGAGACTTCCCTTTCCTGAAAATATCTTATGCACAAAGACGAAGCAAAGAAATATTAGAAATGGAAGGTGCAAGTCCAACAGGGAATGGCTAAAGGAGCTTGTGTTTTTTATCCTGGAGAAAAGGAGGCTTAGAGAAGACCTTATTAATTCCTGAAACTTCCTGAAAGGAGGTTGCAGTCAAGCGGGAGTCAGTCTCTTCTTTCAGGTTACAAGTGTCAGGACAAGAGAAAGTCGCACCAGGAAAGGTTCAGGTTGGATATTAGGAAGAATTTCTTCACTGAAAGGGTGATCAGGCATTGGAACCATTCCAAGATGCCTAGGAAAGTAGTGGAATCACCATCTCTGAAAGTATTAAAACACACGTGGATGTGGCACTTGGGGACACGACTTTAGAGGTAGACTTGGCAGGGCTGGGTTAACAGTTGGAACTGATGATCTTGCAGGTCTTTTGCAACTGAAAGAATTTTATGATTCTATGAAAAATTACACCATTTGGACTAAATTAAAGGCAGCATAAATGACGGTATTAATCAAAGTAATATTTTGAAAAACATGGATACTTAAAATGAGGCTCCTAGAAACAATAAGGCACCAAGAAGTAAGTATTTATAACTTTTGGCCTAATTACTGATATGGCTAAACCTGCATTTAAAAGCTTAGTTTTGGGAAGGCCTTAAAAAACTAAGAAGACAAAATAGGATTTTGCGTAACTTCTAGTACAGACATTTGTTTTTCTAAGTCTCTAGAAAACACTTCAATTTGTTATTTCCCAATATAAAATGTTGTAAAGAGAAGAGCCATAGCAGATATAATCCAAAAGACTGAATGCTGAATCTTCAGAACTCCTCCAAAGCATTTTCCTGGTTTTGTAATATCTGAGCTGAAATTCCCACATGCAAGACAACCCCTTTTCTCTGTATTTTACTGTAGAGTCATCAGAAGTAAAATCAACAAACCAAAGCGTCTCTATTTCCACATTTTTGTCACGGTTCAAAACTAGTAGAAAAAAAGATGCCTCTTTCAGCTTCTGCTTATAACTTTTTAAGCAAAGAAAGAAAGCTCTGCCAAACTGAAAACAATTGCTAATTTCTAATGCAGTCAGCAAATACAAACTGGACACTTGATACCAACCAAGAAGGCAGCCCACATCTTGCCTTTGCTGGGCCAGTTAACTCGATCATATAAACTCCCCAAATCCTTTCTTCCCACTCTGAGGAAGTCATGCATGATATTGCAGTGTGGAGTTTAGTATCTGCAACTTTAGAATGTTGCCTGGTATAGAATTTAAACAAGGAGGAGGAACTTACATCAAGGCAAGGCATGATAAAAAACATCCCAGAATTTAAAAGATGAAGTGAAAAGTCTTTCTTTGCCTAGGGTATTTGTTACTTACCGAAAAGAGCAGACTCTTTGGTGAAATGAAAAGTACCCCTTAGACCAGAATCAGAAAATCCATGGGACGTATTACTCGTAACATGGAACAGCTGTGATTTGCAGCTAAGACTGTCAGAAGAAAAAGGAATCAAAGCATATAACAGATCTTTTCATATGAAACACAGCTTCATATATCCTCCAGTGAATTATTTCACTTACCTGCTATCTCCTATCCAACCCGGCTGTCATGTCCCTCTGTGGGCTTCTGTGTATCCCTGTAAACAGACACTTTGGACATGCTGTCACTTGTCAATGTGGCCATTCTGTGTTTGGCTCTCTTGTGAGAGATGTTGGTCACAACGAGGTTGTGAGAACAATCTTGGGGGAAGATGTTCACACCTGGGAACTGGAGGATGACGACTCTGGGAGGGTGAAGCTCAGAGACACATCCCACCCTCATGGGGTGGATGGGGAATCAGAGCAACCACATCTTCAGAAGATGACTCTGTAATGGCTCTCCTGCAGTCAGCATAATTATTTCCATTAACTTCAAAGAAACCAGGCAGGCTGCTTTACTTGGTGATCTGGCTGCTTAGATGAAAGAGGTGACGCTGTGTCTGTTTCTTTCTGTACTCTGTGTCCACTTTTCTCACTAACACAGAAACTTAAAGCTGTATTTTCCGATAAATGTCACCTTATATCAGTCACAGCTAACATTACCCTGTATCCCTGTGCTTAATCCAGACACATGCACACAGTTGTTTGTCTTGGAAGGTTCAGTTCATTGCACAGTAACTTATAGCCTGAATTTTGGAAAGCCCAAGCCATATGTTGAAGTCAGCAAGCCCTGCAATTGCTTCCCCACTTGCAGAGTTCAACAGTTAATTCTGCCTGGTTTCCAAACACCTTTGTCATTCCCTAAAGTGCTTCCTCTGCCATCTACCTTCACAAATTGTTTGTGATAACTGTTAGGAAGATGAGCACATTGTGTTAATTAAGTGTCAGACACATATTTTAAAAGCCCAGTATCATTTTCAATGATAAAATAATAAATCTGTGTTACACTTGAAACACAGGCAATTGCAGAAATAGTTATTGCTCCCATTTAGAGCCTTGCATTCCCTCCATATAGCAGCAACCCATTACCTCTGCAGGACTAATGGATAATACGAAGTCCCAGTGTAAGAGAAGATCTCTGCCTGAGTACTGTTTCATATACAGGCTGTACAGGCAGTTTGGTACTTGGATACTTGCACAGATGTTTCTCAGCCTCAGAAACAGCTCAAGTGCACTCTGTTGATGTCAGTGTCACCTTGACACCAAGACAAGCTCTTCCAGGTATTTCAGTAGTCATTTTCCAGTGGTGTCCTTCTGTGATTTCCCAGTTGAAAGGTCTGGGTCCACCTGTCTTTTCTCCAGCAGTTTGCTCTGGCTGGACTTTGCTCCCTAGAGGTGTTTTACTAAGAAACAACTGAATATTGATCTCTCCAAGTTCATTCTTCAGCATAATCTTTTTGTTTACCCTTTTTGCCAAAGCATTTTCCACAGAGGTTGCTTCTCCTCTGAAAGACCAACACACCTTTCAGACACCCTGGTTTTCTAGGCAGGAATGCCTCTCCTCTCTTTTGCCTTGATGTATATATAACCAGCATCTAGCTACACACGTGCACTTCTAAAGTGCTCTGTTGCTGCAGTCCCCAGTGTTTGTTGGCCTCCCTGCTAACCTCTGTCATGCCTGTGGTTTACCAGAAGTGAGTGTGTATCTGCTTGCAGGTACTGATGAGGGTGCTGAGTACCTGGGACAGCCCATAAGGAAGATGTATGTCCCCATTCAGTGACCTCCCTGCTGACAGAAGCTTGAAGTCTGTCAATGAGCCAGTTACTTTTCTTTCCAGCCTGTGCTTTTTTCTTTACTATAATTTTACATTTTTAATCAGCGTATTGTCACCTACTAAAGCCATTACACAGTGTAAGACTATTATATCAGAGCAGTTATCTTAAATCATTAAATATGCCATCTTATTGAAGAATTAAATAATTATTTATTTGATGAGATTTTTGTTATCTGGGACATTGTGCTAAGCGACACTAAATATATTCCTATAATTTAAGTTTTTTTTAAATTAAACCCTTACATTAGCTTTTCTGGTATTTTAGCTGCAATTTATGCCAGGCTGAAAGAAAAAATGCTCTATGGATGGAGAAAACAGGAGGTTATCCTTTCCCATTCACTGTTGGGAACTTTGTTCTGCACAGTGTTGCCCAAGGTGATCCCAATCCATTTATAAGAACTGGGAAACTTTTGAAAAATAGCCCAGTCATAATACAGAAATTATTTCCCCCAAAGTAGACAAAGATAGATGAAAGAATAACTTTTTCTCCTTTCTTAAGACGAAATCCAGAGCACTGAACTGATAAAATACATTCTATTTGAAAGTTGCCAAGAAAATCCCTAAACTCAATTACTAATGAATAACATTTATTTCTATTTGTTTATTTAGATATATTACTATAGAACAGTTTCTTGGAAGGAACCCTGCTTTCACTCAAATATTTATTTTTCAGAGCTCAAACACTTCCAATAACTCTGCTTACCTGCTTTTCTTCAAAGCGAGACCTCTGGGCATTTCTGGACCTCTTTGCTGTTCTCAATTTTAAGTAAAATGTGTCTTTGATACAATTTAATTTTATTATTTTAGAATTTAAACATTCTATTAAATTTTATCCAGAGGTCCTGTTGGGAAATATGAATTTCCACCCCCCCAGATTTACCAGAAGGCCCCTGGTCAGTAGTGGTCATGTTGCACTAGAGCCACCCCTCTGAGGCTCAGCTCCCTGAGGATCTGGGTTGACTGGGTCCCAGGCACCTTGCAGAGCCCGCTGACTGACCCTGCTGGAATATTGGTTGCTGAGGGAGAATATTGGGGATCAGGGCCTCTGGGCCAGCCTTGGAAAGCTGGGTGAGCACCTGAGGTGCAGTGGTGTCACCATCTGGGTGACATCTGTCACCATCACACCTGAGAACGCCCACAAGGCATTCTTACTGGCTGACAGCTGTGACCATGGTCAGAGCTGACCTAAGTCCCACAGTTGCAGGCACAGACACAATCAGATAGGGCAGTGTGGTTCCTGTTCCCCATCTCTCTCCTGGGACCCTGGTTTGGACCTGGCCTGCTGACCCTGGAGGTTGGCAGGTGGTCTTAGTCATTACTTATCTTACAAGCTGATAAGGGCTGTCAGCAAGTCAGAGCCTGACATTTCAGCCTATGTCACAGCTAATTTTTCTTCATTTCCTCCTAACCAGCGAGAGTCAACAGGCCACCACAGTGTGTGACAACCCTGTATGTGTGCTGAAGGCACAGGGGCAGAACGTAATACAGGAACAAGGAAGTGTTTTATTCAATGTGAAGTACTTCGCTGCTGAGAATATTGATGTGCCCTGATCACCATGTGCCTTGTTCCTCCCTCGCTCAATGCTTTCTCTCCTTCCAAGAGCAGTGAGTTGTGAAAGAAGCAGAAAAGCATGCCAGCTGTGTATCTCAGCAGACACAGCTGAGAGCTGTGTCTCAGCTCAGCCTAATCCTGTCTCGTCAAGTCTGTGGGCACATTCCTGCAGAAAAAGTGGGAACAATTTATGTCAGCCCTTGCACAGTTGCTCTTTCGCACCCTCCTTCTTTCCCTTCTTTCCTCTTGCCCACTGCATCCGGCTTCTGTGATGATCTCAGCAGGCCTATCCACACAGCTGACTTCTACTACTGCTCTGCTAAGTCCATCTCCCACAACAGCTCAGGCTTGGTAGGAGTTTGGCTAAAATGCAGAGTGTAAAACAAACATTGCTACTCCATGCCTTTTCTGAGGATGTGTTTCAGAATTGTCATGCCAGGTTATGGAAGCTACAAGGAGTGGTGAGCATTCTCATTATTTACACTAGACCTGATCAGCTGGTCTAGGATATGAATTCAATAGCAATCATTTTGCTTTTCTCCTCTTCTGAAGGACCCATCTCAGATCAATGGTAGTGACTCTCCCAATAATCATGAAAAAGAGGATGCGAAGAATTACATGTCAGTGAGCTTAAGAAATTATTTAATCAAATGATGAACTATTCAGAAAGTACCTGAAAGATAAAGAAAGTTAAGAAGGCAGTGGGGATTTGTAAGGAGCAAATTGTATTACAAAAAATCTAATTTTCCTCTGCAGCAGAAAAGCAGATCTGGAACTAATCTATAAAACTTCACTTTGGGAACCTTTTTGATTTGATCTCATATGACATTCTTATAAGCCAGCAAAAGAAATACAGCATGGATGAAATCTCTAGATGGTGTATACAAAACATGTTCTGTATCTATGCTGAGAATTACTTCACTGGTGAAATGTGAAGTGCCAGCAAGGGCTCTTCCAGAGGTCTTTCTGTTCCAGCTCTGCCCAGTGATTGCATTGGTGATCCCAGCCACACACTTGCGGCTGGAAGCTGGGTTGGAACACAAGTTCGAGGTTCAAAGTTATCTCGGCAATATAGAGAAAGGGCATGAAAACCAAGGACAACTGCAAGGGAATGCTCCACGAGATGAATGTTCAACTGCTTGTGCACAGTACATTTAACAAGAAGCCAAGTTGCTGTTTTGGAGAAGGATCACGAGCAGAACACAACAACGCTGTACTGTTATGAAAAAGGCAAACAACGTACCATGATCTATAAACACATGTGCAGTTGGCAAAACACCTAATGTATCAGTAGGACCCGAGCAGGAATATCTTGTCCAGTTTTGGGCACTGTGGTTTAATGAAAATAGAGGCCAATTGGGGAATGTCAGAAGAGCAATGTGACCACATCTGTACTGTGGAACTATTTTACCCTCTAAAATTGGCTGTAGACAGACAAATCCCTGGCCTGCACTAACTCATCAGGTATGTCCTGCAGCTCTCCAGGAGAGTGCGAGCTCTCCCAGGTCCAGCTGGGCCAGTGACTGGCTGTCATGGCCTAAAGGGTTATCCAGTCCATGGGTATATAGAGACCATGACTGTGGGTTTGCAGGATTTTTTAACACACAAGCACACAGAGGCTTTTTCTTCTGAATTTCTCTGTCGTTATTATAGATCACCACAAATGGTATGCAAGGATACATATTATCAATAAAGTTTATATCTTTATCTCTCAAGCCATTACAAATTACTATCAGCAGTCAATATAGCACCAACCGGTGGTGTAGCAGCAATCAATTGTATAGCAGCAATTGATATTACAGCAACCAGTAGCCAAGCCTCACTAACAGGTGTAGGCACTATTACAGGTTACTGCAATCTCATCACTAGTGAAGAAAGCTTATCAACAATTAGCAGCACATATGCTTATGGCAGATTACTTATGGAGATGTATAATACCGGTGTCAAATGAATTAGACAGATTGCAGAAGGGGCCAAAACATCCCACAGGTGGGAGAACAAACCAAACTGACTCCAAAAGTGGGCCCAAAGGGTGTCTAGGAAGATAACAGAGATACTCTCACTTCAGAGATTGTCTCACATCACAGAGCTTGCAGTCTGTCAGCTGGATGGCCAGTGAGAGTCCAAGATCTTGTAAGGAGTTCATGTGGAGAATTCAGCCCATTTAAGGAAGAAAAAAATGTGTGCAGCATGCATTTTTCTCTGTTGTTTTACTCATTTTGCATAAAAATTAGGTCCTTTTTATATCACAGAGGCGTAAGAGGATGTAGACATTATCCCTTCAAGCAGCCAATAGATGTTGTAAAACTTGATTTTTCACATATAACAAATGATAGGTGATGTTTTCTGACTTTTTCAGAGAAATTTTTATTTTTGTAGACTCTTTCTCACCTTTTCAGATAATAAGTGGTGATTATAGTCCCTTTTTTTTGCACCCCTTGGTGATATCTCAGGATGTCTCTAGTTTCTAGGCGCTCTGGGTGTATTTCAAAGAGACCAGCTGCCACACTTCTCAAGTATGTTTCTGGTTCACAGGCCTGGTTCCCAGGCTTACAGCTCCCAGGCTGGCAGGAATTTTCTCTGTTAATATATTTCAGCAGACATTTTGTTCTGTTCAGTAATTTCCCCCTTCTAGCCAGGTTGCATCTGAGGCTGCTCGCAATTCTTCTGTGTCCGGAAATAATCTCTGATGTTGTTTGAATTATAAGTATAGACAAAATGGATGATTTTATGGCCTTTATCCTGGCCTGAAGTGCCTGGTACCACCATGTGAAATACAACCACAATTTCTTTTAAAGTTTTAAACATGCTGCCTGAGAATTTAATCAATTTCTTAGAATTTAATCAATTGACCTTTTTGTTGTAAAAACTAGTGAATGTGAGTTCTTATTCACTGCTACATGCCACTCATGGCTGTATACACATGAAGATACACAGACTCCTTTCTGAGCCTTTTCTTTCAAACATGAAAACATTTTGAACTCTTTAGCCTTCATACAAAAGCTATTCCAAGGCTTTGACTGCTCTTGCTTTCATACATATATATTCTACTTCTGTTTTCCTGGAGGAGGAAAGAATCTGAACAGCACATAACATTCACAATATGATTATGCAGTGACAGAGGATTATTATTCTGTTTGTTCCTTTCTCAAGAATTCTTAATGATCTATTTATTTTTTGATGGCTCCTGAGCATGGCATTGAGATTTTATTGGAGCTGTCAATGGTAACTCAAAGATCTTTTTTTCCTGCTTGCTGATAGCTAATTTAGAGCTCATCACCGTTATGCATGGATAAGAATGTTTATTTCCATGTGCAATACTTCATATTTATCAGCATCTCATCTGCCATTTTTCTCACAATCACTTGGTATTGTGAGCCATCTGCAACTCTTCACAGTTGAATTCCATTTTATTGCCTTAAATAATAGAGTATCATCAGAGAATTTCATTACTTCATTTTTCCAGATGACATATGAACATGTGGGATAACATGAGTTCTAGCACAGATGCTTTCAAATAGCTACAAAGTGTAAAGTCTGTCTGTTAACTTAATGATTTAAGGACATATAATGACAAAAAAAAAAGAAGAGATTTCTTAATAGGTGAGCAGTAGATGTGTCTCTGTCTTTCCCTGTGATTTTTTTTTCCTTTTCTAGTGCTACGGGGACTCAGATGGAAGAATACCTACAGAGGATATCATGGAATATTTCTAAAGATTTTGTCTTTTGCTCTTTTGACTACTTTGCATAATAGTCTGTTCTGCTCTGTATCAGGGCAAGATCTCACCACCCAGTGGGGGCTACTGGTCCTTCATGCTGTATTGTACTTACACTTTCATCATCTGGTACAGAGAGATGTTTCTCATTTTCATCCTATACTCTAAATTTGTAATACTACAGCATGAGAAGCCTTTAAGTCATTGTTGTGGGAGCTTCAGACAAAGCACATCAGAGAAGCCCTGCCACTGAGCCGTGGGGTGCAGAGAGGACCCCTTGTGTACTAAACTCTTTCTCAGAGAGGGGCCCGGGGGCAGATGGGTCTGATCTTAGCCTCAGACTGTCAATGGCTTAAGTAACTTTGTCCTGCAGGCTTTAATGATGGCAAATCAGATATATTTATATAAAACGGATTATTTATTATGACAGACGATTAGACAAAAGATCTTAATCAGAGTTACTTATGACACAGTATAAAAAACTAAAACTGCTAGCAGTGTATAGTATAGTATTGTGGATTATAAGCAATTGCATTAAAGCTAGCAAAGAGAAATTTTTATTAAGTAGAGATTGATATAAATCACCATACCAGTGCTCGTGGGCAGATCTCTTTCTCTTAACATCGAGAAGTATCCGTGAGGAATCTCTAATCGTCTCCTCTACCCAAAGGAGTAAACTTCACACAGTCCAAGGAGGAATATTTAGAATAATCTAACTGTTTGAAAGTAGACTGGCCTTTTACACTATAAAGTGACTGACTGCCCATCATACATCTCCAAGAGAGTTTAGCAGCTTGTTTGCCGAATTTTTGCCTCATTATCAGGATGATAATTCGTGGTTAGTTAGCCAGACAGCTTTTAGTAACATTCAAAACAGCAAAACCAGCACATGGTAGCCCCTCTCAATCCACTACTGATAGCTTTGCAAACAGAACATTGTCCAAGCTGCTTGACCATGTTCCAGGGCAGAGCATCTTGCCACAGTCATGCCTTTCCATGGGATTTTCAAACAAATTTTGCAAAATCAATTGTGCTTTCACATTGTGCCTTTAGTTTGCTCCACTACCCCATAGCACAGATGAGAATGTCTCCATCTCCACCGCTGTCCTTTTTCCCAAATAAAGTAAAAGGCTGCATAATAAAGAACTTTCCAGAGGCCACATGTTAATGGATTCTTAAAAAGCTAATTTGTAGCCATCAGCTTTTCCCCTTTCCCAAGCCTTTCGCATTGTATACAATAACTTTGTATTTAACCCAGAGGCCTGTTGTAGTGTCAACCATATCCCAGTTTCATCTATTCTAAGATACACACATATACACATTTCCTGTCTTTTCAGCATCTGAGGCCAGGCTTCAACAATCACACTTTTTCCCAGGCATAGTGCCATGGCAGGATACAGTCTCAGTTGCAGCACTGAGAAGTGACGTGCATCATTAGGCCTCTGAAATCTTCCCTGCACAGCGAAGAGGATGCTCTCAGTGGGCATACTCATCCACAAGAGCAATAATTTCTCACTTTCCTTGGGGCAACTGAGGGAGGATGATATTCATAGTTTTGTTACTTCTTTCTCTTCTTCTTGGTTTGTGGTATTTACAGATCAGCAATGGCTGTACATTTATAATGATACTTGTCAGTGTGACTTCCCCCACTCCCTTAGATGATGCAGGAAAAAGGTCACATTGAAGCCAGGGTACAAGAAGCAGCACAGTTCTGCACCTTTACCCCATCATGGCTTTCCACCTCCGACTGGTGCCCGAACACACAGAGGGGCAACCAGGACGTCACACAGGGCTTCTCCTTCCTGCATATGGAGGGAATGGAGGCCACTGGAGACAATGGGGATCGCTGCATGATTTCCAAAGTCCACTTGTTACTGATGGAGCTCTGCCATGGACATTGGCTACAACAAGCTTTTGCTTTGCCTGAATCCCTCAGGGAAACTTTGGGAATTCGCTTCATCTATTTGCCCACCAAAATCTTAATATTCTGCACTTGCAATGCTCAGGGAAGCTGGAACATGCATCCCTTTCCACAGAGCAGATATACTTGGGTTCATGTCCTGAAGGGAGTACATTAGGTTGAGTCACATCTTGGGTGGAAAAGACAGAGGAACAGAGTTAATGTGTGGTGTTTCTTTGGCATAAGATATCTGCTGAAGGCATTTTTAGTGGATGAATCCCTCTTCTCAGACAAACGAGAGTCGGAATGAAGCTCCAACAGGGATTAGGTGCGGGGACTGCTGTTCCTCATGTTTGGTGTGGTGAGAAAAGCCCGCAGCACACAGACATCTCCCTCTTTTCCAGAAGATGGCTGTCTTGGTTTGAAAG